>JAVMKO010000013.1:30791196-31069805 GCA_032164245.1 Sternotherus odoratus
GTCGGAGTGGGGGGCACAGAGCCGGGCAAGCGGGGGCTGGGGTCGGGAGTGGGGGGCACAGAGCCGGGCAAGCGGGGGCTGGGGGTCGGAGTGGGGGGCACAGAGCCGGGCAAGCGGGGGCTGGGGGTCGGGAGTGGGGGCACAGAGCCGGGCAAGCGGGGGCTGGGGTCGGGAGTGGGGGGCACAGAGCCGGGGAGCGGGGGCTGGGGTCGGGAGTGGGGGGCACAGAGCCGGGCGAGCGGGGGCTGGGGGTCGGCGAGTGGGGGGCACAGAGCCGGGCGAGCGGGGGCTGGGGTGAGAGTGGGGGGCACAGAGCCGGGCGAGCGGGGGCTGGGGGTGGGGAGTGGGGGGCACAGAGCTGGGGGTGGGGAGTGGGGGGCACCAGCAGAGCTGGGGGAGGGGGGACGTCAGTTGAGGGGGGTCAGGTGCTGTGTAAATAACCATATTTAACATTTACAGTGCAGTGGGGTCCCCCCGGGGGGAGGGAGCCAGAGCGCGTCCGGCCCCGGCCCGGGCTGCGCATGGGACCCAGGCATCCGAGTCAGGGGGGACAGTGGAGCGGGCAGAGCTGGGGCCACACTCCCAGTGGGCACCACGGGCGCATGGCCGGGCCGGGGAAGCTGGGAGCGAACCCAGGTGTCCTGGCTGCTCCCCTGGGCTCGGCCGCAGCGCCCCCTACTGGCAGTAGTAGAAGGTCAGGGCGTCCTGCTGGTTGCCCCGGATGAAGGCCACGGGCGGGCGCAGGTCCCGGGACAGGGTCTCCAGCCAGGCCATGTAGAGGGCGCTGGGACAGGCCCCCTTGCGCACCACGGGCAGGCTCCTGCAGGGAGGGAGGGGGTCAGTGATGGGGGGGGGGGCGGGCTCCCCCTCGATCACCCCCTCGCCCGGTCCCAGCCCTTCCCTTACAGTCCGTCCCGCCTGCAGGCTGGGTCCCCCCCCCCCGGGCGCCTGCCCTACCGGCAAGCCCCCCCCCCCCGCCACCCCATCCCCAGGATCCCGCGGGGGGGGGGGGCGGCACACTCACATGACGATCAGGGCGGCGTTCCGCGAATTCTCCTGCAGGATTTCCTGAAGCCGGACCTGCTGCTCTGACTGGGGGGGGGAGAGAAGAAGGGGGGGGGGTGATGTGCCCAGTCCCCCAAGCCAGGCGAGGACCCGGGAGTCCTGGCTCCCAGCCCCCACTCCAATCCCTAGACCCCCCCCCACACACACACACACCCCCTCCCAAAGCCAGGCCAGGACCCAGGCGTCCTGGCTCCCAGCCCCCACTCCAATCCCTAGGACACACCCCCCCCCACACACACACACACCCCTCCCAAGCCAGGCCAGGACCCAGGCGTCCGGTTTCACCTTTTTCCTGTAGACCCGCAGGTCCTCGTCCGACACCTTCCAGGGCGTCTCCCGCCTCAGGGCCTCCGTCGCCTCGGGGCCGCGCTGCCCCTCGTTGAGCCGAAAACGGGGCCACCAGGTCCTCAAACTCCTTCAGCTGGGGGCGGAGCACAGGGCTGGGCAGCCTAGGGGGTACCTGCCTCCTCTAGGGTGGGGGCTGGGAGCCAGGACTCCTGGGTTCTCTCCCTGGCTCTGGGAGGGGGGGATGTGGTCTAGTGGTTAGAGTGGGGGAAGGGGAGCCAGGACTCCTGGGTTCTCTCCCTGGCTCGGGGGGGGGGGGGGGGGGGGGGGGGGGCTCTAGTGCTTAGAGTGGGGGAAGGGGGAGCCAGGACTCCTGGGTTCTCTCCCTGGCTCTGGGAGGGGGGGGGTGGTCTAGTGCTTAGAGTGGGGGAAGGGGAGCCAGGACTCCTGGGTTCTCTCCCTGGCTCTGGGAGGGGGGGGGTGGTCTAGTGCTTAGAGGGGGGGAAGGGGAGCCGGGACTCCTGGGTTCTCTCTCTGGCTCGGGGGGGGGGTCTAGTGCTTAGAGTGGGGGAAGGGGAAGCCAGGACTCCTGGGTTCTCTCCCTGGCTCTGGGGGAGGAGGGGTCTAGTGCTTAGAGTGGGGGAATGGGGAGCCAGGACTCCTGGGTTCTGTTCTTGCCCAGACAGCTGCAGGGACCCTTCACTGTGGGTGGTGCCAAGGAGCTGGGGTCCACTTCAGGGGGAGAGTTGGAGTGGGATATTGGGGGCAGGCCTGAACCCCCGAGAAGGGGCGGGGGGGGGGGACTCACCTGCTCTCCTCGGGCTGCCAGGCCATGTGGGGCAGCACCAGCACCTCGCTGAACCCCAGGCGGAACTTGCTGAGCAGCAGCTGGATCCTGTGGGGAGAGGGGGAGCGGGGTGGAATGTGGGGGGTCCCATGGGGGGGGGGAGTCCCTGGGGGGGGGAATCAGGGGGCCCTCAGGAGAGGCAGGTGGAATGTGGGGCCTGCGGGAGATGAGGGAGGGGAGGAAATGGGGGGGCGGGGGAATTTGGGGGGCTCTGAGGGGGGGGGGCTTACTCCTGGCGCTGCTCCTCCACGCGGCCAGGTGGCCGCTGACGAAGACCCGGACCCGGCAGCGGCTCCAGCGCTTGCGGCGGCTCAGCAGGTAGGGGACCAGCAGGGTGAGCCCTGGGGGGAGACGGCGTCAGGGGGCAGGTGGGGGACCGGCGGGGCGAGCCCTGGGGGGGGGACGGTGTTGGGGGACCGGCGGGGCGAGCCCTGGGGGGGGGACGGTGTTGGGGACCGGCGGGGCGAGCCCTGGGGGGGGGACGGTGTTGGGGGACCGGCGGGGCGAGCCCTGGGGGGGGGACGGTGTTGGGGACCGGCGGGCGAGCCTGGGGGGGGACGGTGTTGGGGGACCGGCGGGGCGAGCCCTGGGGGGGGACGGTGTTGGGGGACCGGCGGGGCGAGCCTGGGGGGGGGGACGGTGTTGGGGGGACCGGCGGGGCGAGCCTGGGGGGGGGGACGGTGTTGGGGGACTGGCGGGGCGAGCCCTGGGGGGGGGACCGGCAGTGTGAGTCCTGAGGGAGACACGGCCTTGGGGGGTGGCAAGCGGGGGGGGGGGGCTGTTAGAGGTTGGGGCTCGGTTTGGGGGCTGGCAGGGGAGGGGGCTGTAAGGAGAAGGGGCTGGTGGAGGAGGGGGCTGCCTGGGGTGGGGTCTGACGGGAGGGAGGAGGTTGTGGGGCAGTGGTGGGGGGCTGCCTGGGGCAGAGGGAGGGTTTGGTGCAGGGGGTCTGTTGGGGGGGCTGGCAGAGGTTGTGGGGCTGGTGGGTGAGGGGCAGTGGTGGGGGGCTGCCTGGGCAGAGGGAGGGTTCGGTGCAGGGGGGTCTGTTGGGGGGGGGGGAGGTAGGAGGGGCTGGGGGTCACGCACCCCCGTCGTCGAAGAGCCAGTAGACGTCCACACATCTCTTCTTGTGGGGGGTCTGGAAGTGGGTCTCCGTCAGCTCGTCCGCCCCCAGCACCTTCACGCAGCTGCCTGGGAGCGCAGGGGGAAGGTGGGACGGGGCGACCCCCAGGCTCGGGGCAGGACGGTGCCCCAGGGCCTCCCCTGCCCCCCCGTCCCTCACTGCTCAGTCCCTGCCCCCCTCACCTGCATTGCCCGACTGCTGTCTCCGCTTCTCCCCCTGCAGCGCCGCCTCGGGCTCCTCAAAGGTGGGTTCACTGGGGAGAAGGGGGTTAGCTGAGGGAGCCCCCCGCCCCAGGGGAACGGGGCAGGCAGAGGCCCCTGCCCCCTACTGGCGAATCCGTGGGTCTGCGTCCGCCCAGCCCCGTTACTCACCGTAGGCGCGCGCCGTCCGCGCCACGTCCAGCCCGTCCTTCATCCTCAGCACACACACGCCGGCCCCTCCGTCAAATGCATCGCTGTGGGGCACAGGGGTTGGGGGTGCTGCTGGGGGTCCCAGCCCCCCAACAGGCTACTGCCCTGGTACTGCCTGAAGGGCCAGAAAGGTGGTGCTGCCCCCCAGGGAGTCCCCCCCCACCTCCAGTGATGCCCCCAATCCCACCGCTGCCTCCCACTCCAGTGCCCCCCCCTCCCAGCCCAGCCCCCTTACTGGATGGTGTCCACGTAGTTCTCCAGGTTGTGGGGCGAGTCCATCTGCCAGTTCTGCTTGTAGCCCAGCACGACCGTGTTGGGTTTGAGACGCCCCAGCCCGGAGACCTGGGGGAAATCGCCCGTGAGAGTGGGGCGGTGCGGGAGCAATGACACACGGCGCAGCAGGGCAGGATGCACTCACTAGGACAGCGCTCGTCTGCTCCAGCAGAGGGCAGCACCCAGAGCAGGGCTCAGCCCCTCCAGCAGGGGGCACCAGGATGGACTGACACACACACACCCCTCAGCCCCTCCAGCAGGGGGTATCAGGACACACACACACAGGGCTCAGCCCCCCCAGCAGGGGGCGCAGGGACAGACACACACACACACACACACACACACACACACGGCTCAGCCCCCCAGCAGGGGGCGCAGGGACAGACAGACACACACACACACACACACATGGCTCAGCCCCCCAGCAGGGGGCGCAGGGACAGACACACACACACACACACACATGGCTCAGCCCCCCCAGCAGGGGCGCAGGGACACACACACGGACACACACACACACACGGCTCAGCCCCCCAGCAGGGGGCGCAGGGACAGACACACACACACACACACACATGGCTCAGCCCCCCCAGCAGGGGGCGCAGGGACAGACAGACACACACACACACACACACACATGGCTCAGCCCCCCCAGCAGGGGGCGCAGGGACAGACACACACACACACACACACATGGCTCAGCCCCCCCAGCAGGGGGCGCAGGGACACACACACGGACACACACACACACACACGGCTCAGCCCCCCAGCAGGGGGCGCAGGGGGACACACACACACACACCCTGCATGAGGCTGCGGGCTCCTCGGCGCAGGTCCGGGGCGGTGACCAGGGTGTAGAAGCATCGCACCTTGCGCCTCTTCAGCCACTCGCCATGCTCCTCGGAGTCGCTGTCCCCCGGGGTGTCCTGGGAGAGGCCAGGGGAGGGTTAGGGGGCAGGATACTGGACCCCCAACTCCTCTCCTTGAGCCCCCCCAGCCCCCCCATACTCACCCCAGCCACGTTCCCACAGATCATGAGGCTGACCCCCTTGGTGAAGGCGCTGACGAAATCCACCAGGGCCGGGCCGGAAGCTGGGGGGACCCGTCAGCACCAGGCACTGGGGGCTGGAAGAGAGGGAGGGTGGGGACAGGCCAGAGGGGGGCGCTCTCCCCACAGCGACGCTGCTGCCCCCAGCACCTGAGCATTGTCCTCCGAATGGGTTATAGATTCTAACCACTAGACCCCACTGCGCTCCCAGAGCCAGGCATGGAACCCAGGAGTCCGGGCTCCCAGCTCCCTTGCTCTAACCACTAGACCCCACTCTGCCCCCAGAGCCAGGCATGGAACCCAGGAGTCCGGGCTCCCAGCTCCCCTGCTCTAACCACTAGACCCCACTCTGCCCCCAGAGCCAGGCATGGAACCCAGGAGTCCGGGCTCCCAGCTCCCCTGCTCTAACCACTAGACCCCACTCCGCTCCCAGAGCCAGGCATGGAACCCAGGAGTCCGGGCTCCCAGCTCCCCTGCTCTAACCACTAGACCCCACTCCGCTCCCAGAGCCAGGCATGGAACCCAGGAGTCCGGGCTCCCAGCTCCCCTGCTCTAACCACTAGACCCCACTCCGCTCCCAGAGCCAGGCATGGAACCCAGGGGTCCGGGCTCCCAGCTCCCCTGCTCTAACCACTAGACCCCACTCTGCCCCCAGAGCCAGGCATGGAACCCAGGAGTCCGGGCTCCCAGCTCCCCTGCTCTAACCACTAGACCCCACTCCGCTCCCAGAGCCAGGCATGGAACCCAGGGGTCCGGGCTCCCAGCTCCCCTGCTCTAACCACTAGACCCCACTCTGCCCCCAGAGCCAGGCATGGAACCCAGGAGTCCGGGCTCCCAGCTCCCCTGCTCTAACCACTAGACCCCACTCCGCTCCCAGAGCCAGGCATGGAACCCAGGAGTCCGGGCTCCCAGCTCCCCTGCTCTAACCACTAGACCCCACTCCGCTCCCAGAGCCAGGCATGGAACCCAGGAGTCCGGGCTCCCAGCCCCCCCTGCTTTCAGCGAGCCGGGCCTACCGGAAGTTCTTGACATGCTCCTCCACTTGGGTGAGGCTGATGGAGTAAGTCAGGGCCAGGCTGTAGGTCCCGGCCTGCACGGAGGAGCCCCAGTTGACGTCTGTGGGGAGGAGGAAGAGGACGCAGAGGAAAGCTTGTGGGGTCCGGTGCCCCCCAAGTTCTCCCCGGCCCCTCCCACCGCCCCAGTGTTCCCCTTACCTGGCTTCTTGTAGCTGACATAGGCCAAGCTGAGCAGGATAATGCCCACTACGATGAGGGCCGCCCACCAGGTCAGCAGGAACATGATGACCACGGAGCCCACGGCCCCGAAGAGGGCGCTCCACTTGCTGAAGTAGCGGAAAGAGGGGCGCCAGCCTGGGGGGAGGGGGAGTGAATGGCTGTGCCCAGCCCCACAACCCAGCCCAGCTCTCCACATGGTGTGGGGAACAGTAACCACCCAGCCCAGCTCAGCATGTCCAGATTGAACCGCTTGGCCCTACACCGCCCGGCTCCCCCGACCCAACTCAGCCCTCCCCCGCCCGGCTCCCCCAACCCAACTCAACCCTCCGCCACCCGGCTCCTTCAACCCAACTCAACCCTCAGCCACCCGGCTCCTTCAACCCAACTCAACCCTCCTCCGCCCGGCTCCCCCGACCCAACTCAACCCTCCTCCGCCCGGCTACACCATCCCAACTCAACCCTCCTCCGCCCGGCTACACCAACCCAACTCAACCCTCCGCCGCCCGGCTCCCCCGACCCAACTCAACCCTCCTCCGCCCGGCTACACCAACCCAACTCAACCCTCCGCCGCCCGGCTCCCCCGACCCAACTCAGCCCTCCCCCGCCCGGCTCCCCCAACCCAACTCAACCCTCCACCACCCGGCTCCTTCAACCCAACTCAACCCTCCGCCACCCGGCTCCTTCAACCCAACTCAACCCTCCACCGCCCAACTCCTTCAACCCAACTCAACCCTCCGCCACCCGGCTCCTTCAACCCAACTCAACCCTCAGCCACCCAGCTCCTTCAACCCAACTCAACCCTCCTCCGCCCGGCTCCCCCGACCCAACTCAACCCTCCTCCGCCCGGCTACACCATCCCAACTCAACCCTCCTCCGCCCGGCTACACCAGCCCAACTCAACCCTCCGCCGCCCGGCTCCCCCGACCCAACTCAACCCTCCTCCGCCCGGCTACACCAACCCAACTCAACCCTCCGCCGCCCGGCTCCCCCGACCCAACTCAGCCCTCCCCCGCCCGGCTCCCCCAACCCAACTCAACCCTCCGCCACCCGGCTCCTTCAACCCAACTCAACCCTCCGCCACCCGGCTCCTTCAACCCAACTCAACCCTCCGCCGCCCGGCTCCCCCGACCCAACTCAACCCTCCTCCGCCCGGCTACACCATCCCAACTCAACCCTCCCCCGCCCGGCTCCCCCAACCCAACTCAACCCTCCGCCACCCGGCTCCTTCAACCCAACTCAACCCTCCGCCACCCGGCTCCTTCAACCCAACTCAACCCTCCGCCGCCCGGCTCCCCCAACCCAACTCAACCCTCCGCCACCCGGCTCCTTCAACCCAACTCAACCCTCCGCCACCCGGCTCCTTCAACCCAACTCAGCCCTCCCCCGCCCGGCTCCCCCAACCCAACTCAACCCTCCGCCACCCGGCTCCTTCAACCCAACTCAACCCTCCGCCACCCGGCTCCTTCAACCCAACTCAACCCTCCACCGCCCGACTCCTTCAACCCAACTCAACCCTCCGCCGCCCGGCTCCCCCGACCCAACTCAACCCTCCTCCGCCCGGCTACACCAACCCAACTCAACTCAACCCTCCGCCGCCCGGCTCCCCCAACCCAACTCAACCCTCCTCCGCCCGGCTCCCCCAACCCAACTCAACCCTCCACCGCCCGACTCCTTCAACCCAACTCAACCCTCCGCCGCCCGGCTCCCCCGACCCAACTCAACCCTCCTCCGCCCGGCTACACCAACCCAACTCAACTCAACCCTCCGCCGCCCGGCTCCCCCAACCCAACTCAACCCTCCTCCGCCCGGCTCCCCCAACCCAACTCAACCCTCCACCGCCCGACTCCTTCAACCCAACTCAACCCTCCGCCGCCCGGCTCCCCCGACCCAACTCAGCCCTCCCCCTCCCGGCTCCCCCAACCCAACTCAACCCTCCACCGCCCGACTCCTTCAACCCAACTCAACCCTCCGCCGCCCGGCTCCCCCGACCCAACTCAACCCTCCTCCGCCCGGCTACACCAACCCAACTCAACCCTCCGCCGCCCGGCTCCCCCGACCCAACTCAACCCTCCTCCGCCCAGCTACACCAACCCAACTCAACCCTCCGCCGTCCGGCTCCTTCAACCCTCCGCCGCCCGGCTCCCCCGACCCAACTCAACCCTCCGCTGCCCGGCTCCTTCAACCCTCCGCCGCCCGGCTCTCCCAATCCAACTCAACCCTCCGCCACCCAGCTCCCCCGACCCAACTCAACCCTCCGCCGTCCGACTCCTTCAACCCTCCGCCGCCCGGCTCCCCCGACCCAACTCAACCCTCCGCCGCCCGGCTCCCCCGACCCAACTCAACCCTCCGCCGCCCGGCTCCTTCAACCCTCCGCCGCCCGGCTCTCCCAATCCAACTCAACCCTCCACCGCCCGGCTCCCCCAACCCAACTCAACCCTCCGCCACCCGGCTCCCCCGACCCAACTCAACCCTCCGCCGCCCAGCTCCCCCGACCCAACTCAACCCTCCGCCGCCCGGCTCCCCCGACCCAACTCAACCCTCCGCCCCCTGGCTCCTCCAACCCAACTCAACCCTATACTGCCCACCCCTTTCAACCCAACCCGCCCACCCCTATCCAGCTCCTCCAACTCTCTGCTCAACCCAACGCCCTTCGAACTCGGTCCAACTGTATTCTACCCATCTCTAACTCAACTCTCCTTGCTGCGCAACTCCTCCAACTCCACCCAGCTCACTCCTTCCAAGTCCTACACATGTCTACATTACTCAGCCCAACCCTTCCACCCAACTCTGCCCTTCTCGACTCAACCCTTAAAACCAAACTCAGCTCCAACTCAACCCACTCTGACCTACTCGGCCCTCTATCACCCTACCCTACGCCAATAAACATACCCCTTGCAACCCAACACCACTCAACACATAACCCATCCAATCCAACCTGACTCTACCCACCCTCCCAATTCAACACAAACAACCTATCGGATCCAGCTCAACCTGCCCCCTCCTACTCTGCTCAGCTGAACACCTCACCCCAGCCCTCTGTGCTCCTGCGGCTCCGGCTGTACCTGGGGAGTTGGTGATCGTGGCGTGGAAGCAGCTGAAGTTGATGAGGGCGTAGGAGCAAAGGAAGAAGTTGGAGATGATGGGGGCGATGGTGTTGAGCTCAGCTGTGGGGGCGATGGAGAGGTGGGTCAATAGGGGGGTGCAGGGAGGAGATGGGCCCCTTCCCCCTGGCCCCAGGGTGGGGCGTGACCCCACTCACCGATGAGGATGAAGGCGACGGCCAGGATGAAGGTGAGCACGTAGCCCCGGAGCGGCTCGTTGTTCTTGCCGTAGCCCTTGGCGAAGAAGCCGATGACGGGGTACAGCTTATCTTGGCACAGGCACTGCGGGGGACAGGCACAGGCAGGGGGTTCGGTGATAGCAGAGCTACGGGTGACAGAGCGGGCACAGGGCCAGGGTGGCACGTGGAGGCTGGGTAGGGATGGATTTGAGTGCGATGATCCAAATAAAAGAGGACTAAAGAGTTATTTGGAGGGATAGTGGGGGTGCTCTTGGGGTTTGGGGCTCACGAGGTGGTGGGGTTTTCAGAAGTAGGGGTGTCTCTGGAGGTGCTTTAGGGGCATTGCAGAGCAGGTCGTTAAGGGCGGTCTTGGGTGGGCCGCTGTTGCGGGTGTGATATGGATGGAGGGGGTACGTTTGGGTGTCAGTCGCGGGGCTGTAGTTACTGAGGCTGTAGCTGTTTTCTGGCCACTACCCCCGACACCCAGACTCACCTGGAAGACCTTGGGGGCCGAGACCAGGCAGGCCAGGGCTGAGGAGAGGGTGGCGGCGAAGATCCCAGCCGTGATGAGCGGACTGAAGCCGGACACCATGCTCATGGCCTGGGTGGGAGACGGACCCCAGGATGGGGAGAATCAGAGAGAGACATCCCCGGACTGCCTCTCCTATCCCCCATACCACCCACCCCATGCCCCAAATGCTCCCCATCCCCCTCAGTGCTGGCTTCTCCCCCAGCCCCACCCACTCCATACTGGCTCCTCCCCCAGCCCCACCCACTCAGTGATGACTCCTCCCTCAGTCCCACCCCCTCAATACTGGCTCCTCCCCCAGCCCCACCCACTCAGTGATGACTCCTCCCTCAGTCCCACCCCCTCAATACTGGCTCCTCCCTCAGTCCCACCCCCTCAATACTGGCTCCTCCCTCAGTCCCACCCCCTCAATACTGGCTCCTCCCTCAGTCCCATCCCCTCAATACTGACTCCTCCCTCAGTCCCACCCCCTCAATACTGACTCCTCCCTCAGTCCCACCCCCTCAATACTGGCTCCTCCCCCAGCCCAAGACCCTCACTGCTGGCTCCTCCCCCCTACCTGGTAGTTGTTGGCCAGCCCGTACTCGCAGGTGCCGGTCTGGGCGCACTCGGTGAAGTTCCAGCCGTAGCCACACCCGAGGCCCAGGCAGTCGTCCGTGGCGTTGGGGGACCCCAGCGTGTCGTTCAGACTCCCGGACGCATCACGCACCACGCACGACCCTGGGGGGATGGGGCAAATGAGTGACCACCCCCAGGACCCAGTCCCCCCGCCCCCCAGCAACTCCCCTGGCAACCAAGTACCCCCCAGGGACTTCCCCCAGGATGTAGAGCCCCTGCCCACTCCCTGCAGCATGGTGCCCCCTGGAGATCCCTGCCCCGTTACCTATGGTAGCCGAGATGGCCAGGTAGGAGAGCGTGGTCCAGAAGATGGCCAGCAGGGTGCCCTTGGGGATAGCCACCGCAGGGTCCTACACACAAGGATCATGGGGGTGGTTATTGTGGCCTATAACTCTCAGGGGAACCAGTCCCCCTGGCCTCTCGTGGGGCTGTTGGACCGGGGGAGGGGGACAGGAGATCACCTTGAGGTCTCCGGAGATGTTGGCGCCAGCCAGAATACCGGTGGCTGAGGGGAAGAAGATGGAGAACATGCCAAAGAAGTTGCCTGATTCGCCCCGCCAATCCGGCCCGATGTTCTCCAGGAAGATGTCGCCTGCGGGCAGGGGGAGGGCAAGGTTAAGAGGGGCTGCGCTGCCCAAGAGGGCCTCCAGTGGTGGGGAGTCCCACCGGCCCTACCTCGGTAGCTGAAGTAGCCTTTGGACATCTTCTCCTGCGTGGCTGGAATCAGGGTCCCCACGAAGTAGTTGATGAAGGAGACCATGATGACGAAGAAGAAGACAACCTGGGCCTGCAAGAGGGCAGGGAGCCGGGCTGAGAACCCAGGCGTCCGGGCTCCCAGCCCCTCCCCCGCTCTAGCCCACTAGCCCCCACTCCCCTCCCAGAGCTGGGGATGGAGCCCGGGAGTCCTGGCTCCCAGCCCCTCCCCCAGTACCTTGGCTTCCCACTCCATGCCAGCCAGCGCGATGCCCAACAACACGGTCGCCGCGACGACGCCCACGATCCGGATGTCGTTGACGGGGTCCGTCATCACCGCGTCGAACTCCTGGGGGCCGGGATATGGAGACGAGTTTGTGGGGCCAGGAGGGGAGAGGGCAGGGCGGGGGGTAGGGATTGGGACTGAGGTCAAGGGTTAGGTTCGTAGTTCTAGGGTTAGGGCAGGGCTTAGATTGAGGGGTAGGATTTGGTGTCGATTTAGCTCAAGGGTTAGATCTATAGGTGGGTTAGGATTTGCCTTCCGGTTTTAGGGTTAGGTTCAAGGGTTGATTCCAGGGTTAGTGTTCAGGGTTAGATTTAGGGTTAAGATTAGAGTTAAGGATTTGGGGTTAGGTTCAAGGGTTAGGTTTTAGGGTTAGGGTTCAGGGTTAGTTTAGGGTTGGAGGTTAGGGTTAGGGTTAAATGTAGGGTTGGGGGTTAGGTTTAGAGTTAGGTTTAGGGTTAAGAGGTTAGGGTTAGAGTTGGGGTTAGGTTCAAGGGTTAGGTTTTAGGGTTAGGGTTCAGGGTTAGTTTAGGGTTGGAGTTTAGGGTTAGGGTTAAATGTAGGGTTGGGGGTTAGGTTTAGAGTTAGGTTTAGGGTTAAGAGGTTAGGGTTAGAGTTGGGGTTAGGTTCAAGGGTTAGGGTTAGATTTTGGGGTTAGGGTTGGGGTTTAGGGTTAGGGTTCAGTTTAGGGTTAGGATTGGGCGTTAGGGTTAGGTTAGGGTTAGGGGTTAGGGCAGGGGTGGGCAAAGTACGGCCCTGGGGCCAAATTTGTCCCTTCAGATGTTTTAACCTGACCCTCGAGTTCCTGCCAGGGAGCGGGGTCGGGGGCTTGCCCTGCTCCGCGCATGCCGTGGGTCCCTGAAGCAGCAGCATGTCCCCCTGTCTCCTAGGCATAGGGGAAGCAAAGGGGCTTTGCATGCTGCCCCCACCCCAAGCACCACCCCCGCAGCTCCCATTGGCCGGCGACCAATGGAAGCTGCAGGGGTGGCATCTATGGATGGGGCAGTGCGCAGAACTGCCTGGCCGCTCCTCCGCGCAGGAGCCGGAACAGGGACATGCTGCTGCTTCCTGGAGCTGCTTGAGGTAAGCGTCGCCTAGAGCCTGCACCCCTGACCCCCTCCCGCCCCCCAACGCCCTGTCCCAGCCCTGATCCCCCTCCAGCCCTCCGAACCCCTCGGTCCCACCCTCCTGCACCCCAGAGCCAGCACCGACCCCCACACCAGCCCGGAGCCCCTTCCCACACACCGGACGCCTCATTTCAGGCCCCAGCCCAGCCCCTCCCCCCAACTCCCCATGTTGTGAGCATTCGGGGCCCCCCATGCAGTTGCCCCAGATGTGGCCCCGGGGGGGGGGTGGAAACGTTTTCCCCCCCCCGCGGGGTTAGGGTGGTCCAAGGCCAGGCCCCTCCCCCTACCAGCAGCAGGTCCCGCACGGTCTCGGCGAAGCCCACCACGTGCATGGCCACGGCCACGGCGTTGGCGAAGGAGAAGAGCAGCCCGATGGAGCCGCCCAGCTCGGGCCCCAGGCTGCGCGAGATCAGGAAGTAGGTGCCCCCTGTGCCCAGACAGACAGAGCGGGGGGGTCAGCTGGGGAGGGGCGCTCGGGGGGCTGGGGAACAGGCAGGGCTGTGGGGAGAGCCCCTGGGTGGAGTGAGAGAGAGAGAGAGAGAGTGTGTGAGAGTGTGTGTGTGTGTGTGTGTGTGTGAGTGTGTGTGTGTGTGTGTGTGTATCCATGCCCCCTGGCAGTGGGGATGAGCCCGTGTGTGTGTTCTTGTCCCTGCTGCCCCCGGCGGTGAGAACAAGCCCATGTTGTGTGTGTGTGTGTGTGTGAGAGTGTGTGTGTGTGTGTGTGTGTGTGTGAGAGTGTGTGTGTGTGTGTGTGTGTATCCATGCCCCCTGGCAGTGGGGATGAGCCCGTGTGTGTGTTCTTGTCCCTGCTGCCCCCGGCGGTGAGAACAAGCCCATGTTGTGTGTGTGTGTGTGTGAGAGTGTGTGTGTGTGTGTGTGTGTGTGTGTGTATCCATGCCCCCTGGCAGTGGGGATGAGACCTTGTGTGTGTGTGTTCCTGTCCCTGCTGCCCCCGGTGGTGAGAACAAGCCCATGTGTGTGCGTGTATGTGTGTGTGTGTGTGTGTGTGTGTGTGTGTGTGAGAGAGAGAGTGTGTGTGTGTGTGTGTGTGTATCCATGCCCCCTGGCAGTGGGGATGAGCCCGTGTGTGTGTTCCTGTCCCTGCTGCCCACGGCGGTGAGAACAAGCCCATGTGTGCGTGTGTGTGTATGTGTGTGTGTGTCCCTGCTGCCCCCTAGTGGTGGGAACAAGCCTGTGTGTGTTTGTGTCCATGCCCCCTGCTGGAAGCACCGTGGGCACGACTAGTGTGTACATTTAAGGGTGTAACTGTGGGTGTGAAGGTTTACACATGTGTGTGTTACTTTGGGTGTGTACTTGCCAATTTGTGATTTTGTGACGCCGGGGTGCAGAATGTCCTGTGTGTAACGCTCAGCGGTGTGGAGCGTTGTGTACGGCCCAGCGGGTGTGTCCGCCGCTGTGCGCCCCACTCCCCATCTCTTGCCACGTGGGGCCATGGTTCGGTTTAATGGTGCGGGCCTGGGGCTAGATTTGTGTCCACACACCTGTGCGTCTGTAGCTGTGGGTCTCTGTGCTTGGGTCTCCTTGTGTAGTACTGTGTGTGTGTGTGTCTGTATCCATGCCCCCTGATGGTGCGGGCCTGGGGCTAGTTTTGTGTCCACACACCTGTGCGTCTGTAGCTGTGGGTCTCTGCGCTTGGGTCTCCTTGTGTAGCACTGTGTGTGTGTGTGTCTGTATCCATGCCCCCTGATGGTGCGGGCCTGGGGCTAGATTTGTGTCCACACACCTGTGCGTCTGTAGCTGTGGGTCTCTGCGCTTGGATCTCCTGTGTAGCACTGTGTTTGGTGGTGGGGAGGGGGTTGTCTCTCTCTTCCCCCTGGCCAGGCTGAGATAACAGCCCATCTACTTCTGCCCAAGGGGAGCGCTTCCCTGGCTTCCGGGGCCAAGTCCTGCCTGTGCAGGGGCCCCCGGTTTGAACCCGCTTCCCTAGCCCCACGGCGCCCCCGGGACGTGGGGCCCGGCCCCGGCTCTCACCTGCCTTCACCTTGCCGTTGGTGGAGATGGCGGAGATGGATAGGCCGGTGATCGTGGTAACCACCGCAGACATGAGGATGATGAGCCAAGTCAGCCCTGGGGGGGAGGGGAAGATGGTGAAGGGGGGGCTGGACCCACTCCCTGCCCCCCACTTTACCCCCCCCCCCAATGCTGGGCACCCTCCTGCTCCCCTGGGGGAACACTGAGAAACCCCCCCCCAAGCTCTCAGCTGGCTTCTCGCTTCGACCCACGAGCCGGCGGCGGCGCTGAGGGGCCCAGCCGTGGGGCGGCCCCGGCCCCCCGTTACCTATCCCAGCCTGGGCCGTGATCCAGGGCAGCCGGAGGTAGAGGATCACCCCCCAGATGTTGAGCATGCACCGGATCTGGGGAGAGAAAAGGGAGGCGGGTGAGACGACGGAACCCAGGAGTCCTGGCTCCCAGGTTCCCCCCACCCCCGCCCTGAGCCGCGGGGTCTCCGTTTACCATCACGCCCGTCACCCAGCCGAACCGGACCGGCTCCACGTCGGGGCCGGCTGTGTCCAGATCCTCCTCAGCCCCCTCCTTCGCCCTGGGGTCCCCGGGGTCGGGAGCGCCAGGGGACCTGGGCCCGTCCTCCTGGGAGGGGGGGGCGGGGAAGAGCGTTAGAGCGCCCCCTGTGGAAACCCCCAAACCGCTCAGCACGGCACCCCCCTGACGAGCCCCCCCCCACCGAGCCCCCCGAGCCCGGCAGCACAGAGCCCCCTGTCGAGCCCCCCCCCCGCAGCATGGCACCCCCCCCACCAAGCCCCCCAGCACAGTGCTCCCCACCGAGCCCCCCCACAGCATAGTGCCCCCCCACCGAGCCCCCCCACAGCATAGTGCCCCCCACTGAGCCCCCCACAGCACAGTGCCCCCTGCCGAGCCCCCCTGCACCCCACAGCACGGTCCCCCCACTGCGCCCCCCTCTCCCCACAGTGCCCCCCAGTGCTCACCACATTGCGCAACACCTCCAGCGAGGGGCGACTCTTGCGGGCCCGCCCGGGGGGGCCCGACTGGGCGTAGAACTCGTAGCAGGGGCTGACGTCCATGGTGGTCGCGTAGTCCGGGGGGGCCGAGAGGGACCCCCCCTCATTGGCCCGGCCAGAGCCCTGCATGGACGGGGGCGGGGGGCACGGCGGGGGGCTGGCCCCCTCCTTGCCTTTGTCTGGGGCGGGGCCCGTCTGCAGCCTCCGCACCTTGAACCGGCCCAGCGCCAGAACCGTCTTGTAGGCCGGGGAGTCCATGGGGGGGTCGGGTCCACCTGGAGGGGAGGGGGCGGATCCAGGACGCTGGGCAGGAAAGGGTTAAACTCACCCCACCCCACCGAGCATGGCCCAGCCCTGCCAACAGGGGGCAGCAGGGACACACCCACCCAGCCTCGCTCTAACCACTAGACCCCACTCCCCTCCCAGAGTGAAGAGAGAACCCAGGAGTCCTGGCTCCCAGACCCCCACCTCACTCTAACCACTAGACCCCACTCTCCCCCAGAGCGAGGAGCGAACCCAGGAGTCCTGGCTCCCAGACCCCCACCGCTAAATCGCTCTAACCACTAGACCCTACTCCTCTCCCAGAGCTGGGGGGGGGGGGGGCTGGAAGCCAGGACTCCTGGGTCCCTTTCCTGCGGGTGGTGGAAGATGCAGATGGACAGACAACCCTCCCACACACTCCACCCCCCCAACCCCGCAGCCCCCCCACTACCTGCTGCCTGTCCGCTGGCCCCGAGTCCAACCCTCTTCCCCTCTCCTGGCCCCTCCCGGCCTTATAAAGGGCCCAGGCTGAGAGGCCGGGCCGGGCCTTCCAGAACCGGCCCAGGCAGCCCCCGGCCGGCCCCACCGCCCTGCCCCTAACCCCCCAGCCCACCCCCCGCCTTCTCCAAACACCGAGACTTTCCATCCGCCCCGGCCCCCCTGTTTGCTCTGCTTATCAGCCCCACGTTCTTTCCACTGCGGCCCACTCCGCCCCGCTCCGCGTGGGGCAGGGGCACGGGACGGGGCCAGGGGACATGGGGGGGAGCAGGGGAATCGCCACCAGGAGGGAGCCGTGTGGGGGACGGGAGCCATGGGGGAACAGGCAGGCGGTGATGTGTGGGGCAGCACAAATTCACCCCGAGTGGGGGTCGTGTGTGTGTGTGCTCCCCTTGATGGGGGGGACGGGCCCTGCTTGGGGGGGTTGTCCTTGCCCCATACTGCCGAGGGGGATTCTCCTCGGGACACTCCTCTGAAGCCAGGCCTGTGTACCCCCACAGGGACCCTTGACAATGAGGAAGGCTTGTGCCCCCCTTTAAATATCCTCCCCCTCCCCAAAATGGGTCTCCGCGCTCAGCTGGAAACTAACGCCAGGGGGACACACGAGGGTGGGGAACCCCAGCAGAGACAGTGCGGGGGGGCAGGAAATAGGAGCACCCCACCCCAAAATCCCATCTCCCCAGCCAGCCAGCCCACCCCTTTATCCCCCACCCGTCCTGTACCCCCACCCCATCCCCCACCCATCCTGTACCCCATCCCCTCCCCCACCCATCCTGTACCCGCACCCCATACACCCCACCCCCATCCATCCTGTACCACCATCCCCTCCCCCACCCATCCTGTACCCCCACCCCATACACCCCATCCCCCACCCATCCTGTACCACCATCCCCTCCCCCACCCGTCCTGTACCCCCACCCCATACACCCCATCCCCCACCCATCCTGTACCACCATCCCCTCCCCCACCCATCCTGTACCCCCACCCCATACACCCCATCCCCCACCCATCCTGTACCCACATCCCCCACCCAGCCATCCCATCCCCCTGCCTGTCCTGTACTCCCCACCCCACACACCCCATCCTCCACCCAGCCATCTAGTCTCCCCACCCTCAGCCATCATGCACCCCCTTACCCACTCCATTTCCCCTTGCACCCCCCACAACTGTCCTCCCACATCCACCACCCCCCCGTCTATCATTCTGCACGTCCCCTCCCCCACCTCCCCCTGTGCCCCCTCCCCACCCCCCTTGGTTCTATTCCCCTCTTCACACTCCCATGGAAAAACTAATTGGAAGGAACTTTTCCGACACCCCCCAGCTGGGAAAAGTGTCTTTAATCCCGGGGGGGGGTGGGGGGGGGTCAGACTCTCCCATGAGGGTCTAACCACCAGGCACCACTCCCTTCCCAGAGCCAGAGTTAGAACCCAGGAGTCCTGGTGCCCAGTCCCCCGCGCTAACCACTAGACCCCTCTCCCCCTGTGCTTTGGACTCCGAGACACCAGCTCCTGGGAACTTCTGTCCTTCCCCACTGGCGAATCCCCTCCAGAAGCGGGGCAGTAGAGGGGCTAGAGCATCCCTCCCTGCCCCCAGGGATCCCCCCCCCCACGCCCCACAGCCAGGGCCCTCCAGGCTGAGGGCTCCTGGCCAGAAGCTCGCAGGGCCGCAGTCCAAGGGGAGGGCAGTACGGGGGTCAGGACACGCAGGGGGCTGGCGGGGAGCCCGGCCTGCCCAGACTATAATTAACCCCTGGGACTGGGGCCAACACTGCCCCACAGCTGCCCTGTCTCCAGGCCTCGGGAAGGGTCGGCCCACCCCAGAGCGGGCCCCAGCAGGTAGGGGGCAGGGCTGGGGGGCAGGAACACTGGGGCTGGATGGGAGAGAAGGATGGGCGAGGGTGTCCGTTAAGCCTACACACCCCACAACAAATGCAGACAGACAGATACAGCAACTACACACACACACACACACAATAAGTACACACACAGTGCAACACGCCCCCACAGCAGCTACACACACACACCACAGACAGGAACTATACCCACACCCACCACAACCCCCAACAGTAACTACACACAAGCACAGACACACACAAACACCACAGATAACAACTTTACACCCACCACAAACACCCCTTACAGCAACCACACGCACCACAGACAGGAACTACACATCCACAGCTACATGCACACACCACAACCCCCTCACAGCAAGTACACACACACACACAGGAACCACACACACACTGCAATCCCCTTCAGCAACTACACACACCCACACACACCACAGACAGGAACAACACACCCACAAACACACACTGCAACCCTCCTTCCCCACACAGCAACCACACACATGCACACCAGACAGGAACTACACACACACACACACAACACAGACAGGGACTACACACACCCCACAACCCCCAAGAGGAACTACACAAAAGCACACACACAACACAGATAACAACCATACACCCACCACAAACATCCCCTCCAACTACATACATGCACATATGCACCACAAACCCCCACAGCAATTACACACACAACAGAGGCAACAACTACACATACACACCCTACAACTCCCCCCCAGCAACTACACACACACACACACCACAGCCAACCCTCTCACTTCCCACAGCAAAAACACCCCCATAAAGTGAACACAGGCACCACACACACTGCACAACTGCACACCTCAGAAGGCTAACAACACCACACAGCCACACATCACCCCCCGACACGCACACTTCACAACTACGCACAGAGACACCATAGATACTCCCGCCCAGCACACAGCACCACCGGAGCAGAGACACAAGACACACACATCATCGAATCCCCCAATACCCACAGCTCACAACCCCCCAACCTTGTTCCACAAACACCACACTGCCATTAGGCACACATGCCACAAACACACACACTCCCAGTCACACACACACACACATTCCCAGTCTCACACACACACTCCCAGTCTCACACACACACTCCCAGTCTCACACACACACACACTCCCAGTCACACACACACACACACTCCCAGTCTCACACACACACTCCCAGTCACACCCACACACACACTCCCAGTCTCACACACACACACACACTCCCAGTCTCACACACACACTCCTAGTCACACACACACACACTCCCAGTCACACACACACTCCCAGTCACACACACACACTCCCAGTCACACCCACACACTCCCAGTCTCACACACACACACACTCCCAGTCTCACACACACACTCCCAGTCTCACACACACACACACTCCCAGTCTCACACACACACTCCCAGTCACACCCACACACACACTCCCAGTCACACACACACACACACACTCCCAGTCTCACACACACACTCCCAGTCACACCCACACACACACTCCCAGTCACACACACACTCCAAGTCTCACACACACACTCCCAGTCTCACACACACACTCCCAGTCACACCCACACACACACTCCAAGTCTCACACACACACACACACTCCCAGTCACACACACACACTCCCAGTCACACACACACACACTCCCAGTCACACGCACACACTCCCAGTCTCACACACACACACACTCCCAGTCACACCCACACTCCAAGTCTCACACTCACACTCCCAGTCACACACACACACACTCCCAGTCACACCCACCCACGCACAGGAGAATGGGACACAAGGCCTGTCCCCACAAGGGCTCTCCTCCGGCCCCAGGCCGTGCCCCGGCTGCCCCAGGCCCTTTCCCCTCCTCTCCCCGCAGGGCGATGTGGCCGGGCGAGGGGCCGGAGCCGGGCGAGGCGGGCGCGGTGCCCGAGCCGCACTGGGAGCTGCGGAGCGAGGACCACGCCCGGCGGTTCTTCGAGGCGGCGTGGGAGCTGCGCGGGCAGGGCCAGCTGACGGACGTGACGGTGACGGCCGGCGCCCGGCGGTACCAGGCCCACGGGGTGGTGCTGGCCGCCGTCAGCGCCTTCTTCCGCCACCGGCTGGCGCGGGGGGCCACGGGGGACGTGGACGTGAGCCCGCTGGCCACGCCGCGCGGCTGGGAGGCCCTGCTGGAGTTCGCCTACACCGGGGCCTTCGCCGCCACGCCGGGCACGGCCGGGGAGCTGGGGGCCGCAGCCCAGGCCCTGGGCGCCCCACGGGTGGTGGAGATCTGCCGAGGGCTGGGGGGCGGCCCGGGGGGGCCGGAGGGCAGGAGCCCGGAGGAGGAGCAGTGGGAGACGCTGCGGGGGATGGAGGAGCTGTACCGAGCCGGGGTGGGCTGTGACCTGGTGCTGACCACCGAAGGGGAGACCTTCCCAGGTGAATGGGGGCTGTGGGGCGGGAGTGAGGGGCACCGGCAGGGCTGGGGTGCTGGGGGCTGCGGGTGGGGAGTGAGGGGCACCGGCAGAGCTTGGGGGAGCCCAGGGCTGGGGGCAGGGCTGGGGTGCTGGGGGCTGCGGGTGGGGAGTGAGGGGCACCGGCAGAGGTTGGGGGAGCCCAGGGCAGGGCTGGGATGCTGGGGGCTGCGGGTGGGGAGTGAGGGGCACCGGCAGAGCTTGGGGGAGCCCAGGGCTGGGGGCAGGGCTGGGATGCTGGGGGCTGCGGGTGGGGAGTGAGGGGCACCGGCTGGGCTGGGGAGCTGGGGGCTGCGGGTGGGGAGTGAGGGGCACCGGCTGGGCTGGGGAGCTGGGGGCTGCGGGTGGGGAGTGAGGGGCACCGGCTGGGCTGGGATACTGGGGGCTGCGGGTGGGGAGTGAGGGGCACCGGCAGAGATTGGGGGAGCCCAGGGCTGGGGGCAGGGCTGGGATGCTGGGGGCTGCGGGTGGGGAGTGAGGGGCACCGGCAGAGGTTGGGGGAGCCCAGGGCTGGGGGCAGGGCTGGGATGCTGGGGGCTGCGGGTGGGGAGTGAGGGGCACCGGCTGGGCTGGGATGCTGGGGGCTGCGGGTGGGGAGTGAGGGGCACCGGCTGGGCTGGATGCGGGGGGGCCGGGCTGGGCGGGGCTGCCTTGGGGGGTCTCCGTGCCTGACCTCCCCTCTCTCCCCACAGCTCACCGGGCCGCCCTGAGCTGCGGGTGCGAGTACTTCCGGGCCATGTTCTGCAGCGGGATGCGGGAGGCGCGCCGGGGGGCCGGCCCCCTGCCCACGCTCGTGGCCCCGGCCGACCTGCGCCTGCTGCTGCCCTTCGCCTACTCGGGGACGGTGGCGGGCGGCTGGGCCCAGCTGCTGGGCGCGGCCGAGACGGCCCTGCAGTACCAGGCCTCGGGGCTGCTGGCGCTGTGCCTGGGGGCCCTGCAACGGGCGCTGAGCCCGGCCCGCAGCCTGGCCCTGCTGGCCTTCGCCCGCGCCTACGACCTGCGCCCGCTGGGCGCCGCCGCCCAGGCCTACGCCCTGGCCCACTTCCACGGGGTGGCGCGGTGCCCCGGCTTCCCGGCCCTGCCCCTGCCCGAGCTGCTGGCCCTGCTGGGCTCCGACGAGCTCTACGTGGCCAGCGAGGTGGAGGCCTTCGAGGCCGCCCTGCGGTGGCTGGAGGCCGACCGGCCCGGCCGCCTGCCCCACGCCGAGGACGTCCTGGCCCGCGTCCGCTTCCACCTGATGGGCACGCGGGAGCTGCGGCGGGTGCGGGCGGCCGAGCTGCTGGCGCCGCCGGGCCGGCTCTACCAGCGGCTGGCGGCGGCGGTGGCGGCGGAGGGGCCCGGCCGGGTGCGCACCCCGGCCGGGGCCCTGGTGATCTGCGGGGGCGAGGGGTTGGCGCCCAGCCTCGCCACCCGCCGCCCCGCCCGGGAGCTGTGGTTCGCCCACCGCTTCCGCAGCGGGGTGGGGCTGGTCAAGACGGTGGAGTGGAGGCGGCTGGGCCGGTTCCCGGACGGGCCCCGCTTCCGCCACGCCGCCGCCGTGCTGGGCAACGCCCTCTACGTGCTGGGCGGGAAGCACTACTACGGGGCGCGGGACACGCTGGCCACCGCCTTCCGGTGAGTGGGGCGGGCGCCCGCCTCCAGGGGGCGCCGCTCCCATCCCGCCCTGACGGGGGAGGCTGGCCTGGGGGGCAGGGACTGGGGCACTGGGCCTTTCTCCTCTAGGGGGCGCCGGCTCCCTCCGGCCCCAGGATGGGGGGGGTCCTTTCGATCTGGGACGGACGGGGAGATGCCCAGCCCAAGGGGGCAAGGAATGAGACCTGGGGTGGGCAGGGAGCTGGCTGGCAGGGTGGGGGGAAGGGTTCTGGGGTGGGGGGCTGGTTGGCAGGGTGGGGGGGCTGGCTGGCAGGGTGGGGGGAAGAGATCGGGGGGGAGGGGTCTGGCCGGCTCCGGGGCGCAGGGATCGGGACCCGGGTCAGGCCCCGGGGCCCGTGCGGGGCGTTCTCACCCTCGCCCCGTTGCAGGTACGACCCCGCGCAGGACTCCTGGCAGCGCCTGGCCGACATGCCCAGCGCCCGCAGCTCCTTCCCCGCCGTGGGGGTGGCCGGGCGGATCTACGCCCTGGGGGGCAGCTCTGAGGACGCCTACTGCACGGACGGGGTGCAGTGCTATGACCCCCCTGCGGACGCCTGGAGGTGTGTGGGGGGGGACTGCCTGCTCCTGCCCTCGGACGCCTGGGTCCCCTTTTCCCTCCAGCCCCCCCCCCCGCATGTCTGAGCAAAGTACCCACAACCCGGATAGCTGGGGTCCCATTGACAGCAGGCCTAGGAGGGCCAGGATGGTGCCCTGGGAGCTGTGGGGTACCTGGGGAAGTGTGGGGGGCCATGGGATGCCATGGGGGGCTGTGGGGGGTTGTGGGAGACCATCCGTGAGGGGCTGTGCGGGGAAGTGTGAGCCATGGGGAGCCATGAGGGGCTGTGGGAGATCATGGGGGAGCTGTGGGGAGCCATGGGAGGCCGTGGGGGGCCAGGAGGGTCTGTGGGAGGCCATGAGGGGCTGTAGGGGGGCATTAGGGGCTGTGGGGGGCCATGAGGGGCCGTGGGAGGCTGTGGGAGGCCATGAGGGGCTGTGGGGGGCCATGAGGGGCCGTGGGGGGCTGTGGGAAGCTGTGGGAGGCCGTGGGGGGCTGTGGGAGGCCGTGGGGGGCTGTGGGAGGCCATGGGGGGCTGTGGGGTGCCGCGGGAGGCCGTGGGGCACTGTGGAAGGCCGTGGGGCACTGTGGGAGGCGGTGGGGCGCCGTGGGAGGCTGTGGGGCGCTGTGGGAGGCCGTGGGGCGCCGTGGGGCGCTGTGGGAGGCCGTAGGGGGCTGTGGGAGGCTGTGGGAGGCTGTGGGGCGCTGTGGGAGGCCGTGGGAGGCTGTGGGGCGCTGTGGGAGGCCGTGGGGCGCCGTGGGAGGCCGTAGGGGGCCGTGGGAGGCTGTGGGGCGCTGTGGGAGGCCGTGGGAGGCTGTGGGGCGCTGTGGGAGGCCGTGGGGCGCCGTGGGAGGCCGTGGGGCACTGTGGGAGGCCGTGGGAGGCCGTGGGGCGCTGTGGGAGGCCGTGGGGGGCCGTGGGAGGCCGTGGGAGGCCGTGGGGGGCCGTGGGAGGCCGTGGGGGGCCGTGGGAGGCCGTGGGAGGCCGTGGGGCGCCGTGGGAGGCCGTGGGGCGCTGTGGGAGGCCGTAGGGGGCTGTGGGAGGCTGTGGGGCACTGTGGGAGGCCGTGGGGCGCTGTGGGAGGCTGTGGGGCGCTGTGGGAGGCCGTGGGAGGCTGTGGGGCGCTGTGGGAGGCTGTGGGGCGCTGTGGGAGGCCGTGGGGCGCCGTGGGGCACTGTGGGAGGCCGTGGGAGGCCGTGGGGGGCCGTGGGAGGCCGTGAGGGGCTGTGGGAGGCCGTGGGGGGCTGTGGGAGGCTGTGGGGCGCTGTGGGAGGCCGTGGGAGGCTGTGGGGCGCTGTGGGAGGCCGTGGGAGGCTGTGGGGCGCCGTGGGAGGCCGTGGGGGGCCGTGGGGGGCTGTGGGAGGCCGTGGGGGGCTGTGGGGGGCCGTGGGAGGCCGTGGGGGGCTGTGGGAGGCCGTGGGAGGCCGTGGGGGGCTGTGGGGGGCTGTGGGAGGCCGTGGGGGGCTGTGGGAGGCCGTGGGGGGCCATGGGAGGCCGTGGGAGGCCGTGGGGGGCTGTGGGGCGCCGTGGGAGGCCATGGGGGGCTGTGGGGTGCCGTGGGAGGCCGTGGGGCGCCGTGGGAGGCCGTGGGGCGCCGTGGGGGGCCGTGGGAGGCCGTGGGGTGCCGTGGGAGGCTGTGGGAGGCCGTGGGGCGCTGTGGGAGGCCGTGGGGCGCCGTGGGGGGCTGTGGGAGGCCGTGGGGGGCTGTGGGAGTCCGTGGGGGGCCGTGGGGCTGTTTGTTTCTGCTTTTCCCTCTATTTCATTGGCTGATCTTTCTCTTTTCCTTTCCGGGCCCCCCATCTTGCGCGCCCCCAGGCCGTGCCCCCCCCTGCCCGCCCCTCTCTGTGGCCACGCCGCCTGCACCTTGGACGGCGCCATCTACGTCTCGGGGGGCTGTGACGGCTCCGACGCGTGCCGGGCCTGGCTCCTGCGCCTGGCCCCGGGGGGGCCCCCAGCCCAGCTGGCCCCCATGCTGGAGGAACGGGCCGGCCACATCATGGAGGCGCTGGGGGGGCGACTCTACGTGGCCGGGGGCTTGTGCTGGCGGGACGGGGGCTACACCGACCAGCTGGCCTGTGAGGTCTACAGCCCCGGCCCGGACGCCTGGGTCCGGCTGAGCCCGCTGCCCCAGGCCCACGTGGGGGGTGCCTCGGCCGTCCTGCAGGGGGAGCTGTACGTGCTGGGGGGCTACAGCCAGGAGACCTGCCGGGACACCCACCTGGCGCGCGCCTACCAGCCGGGGCGGGGGCGCTGGCTGACGGTGGGCACCCTGCCCCAGGCCTGGGCCGACCTGCGGGCCTGCGTCCTGCTGCTGCCGCCCGCCCTGCGAGGGGACCTGGCCCCCCCTCATGCCCCCCCATGGGACCGGGAAGCCCCTGGCACCTCCGCATGGGATGGGGACCCCGTCCCCATCGAACGGGGGACCCCTCTGAGTCCCCTAAGGGACAGGGGCCCCCTCTAGCTCCCCATGGGACAAGAACCCCCCCTCTGATTTCCCCATGGGATGGGGCCTCCTCTGGCCCCCCACAGAACAGGGACCCCTTTGAGCCCCCCATGGGATCGGGGTGGCCCTACACCAGCTGCCCGCCACTAGCGCCCTAGACCACCATGGCAACGGTGCCCCCCACCCCCAAGGCCAGATGTAGACTGAGGTTTCGGGCAAACGGGGCCACATTTTGCCTCTTTTTTCCTTTGAATATTTGGAAGTGTTTTTTTTTAAAAACAGAAGCTTAATTCTTCGGTTTGTCTGTCCGTCTGCCCGGCCAATGTCCCTGAGATCAGACCAGAGCCGCGACGTTTTCAGAACCGATCTGTGCACCGTCGCGCGAGGAGATGGCGTCCGGTTTCAAATCCAATTGCATTCAAATGGGAATTATAATGTGTCCGAGAACAAATCCCAAATCATCCTGCTTCAGCCGCCGTCACCACCACATCCAATGGAGAAGGAAATAAAAAAAACCCTCTTCAAACGCTGTATTTACAAAACACCCCGAATAAAAACCACTCTGGGCTCTCAAAACATGGACTGTTCTTGCTTTAAGTTCTGAAAATCCAGTCGCTGGTTCTTTTAGATCCGGTCTTCCAGCTATTTCCGGCTCTGTTGACATTGGGGCGAGTCCAACAGGTCTCTCTTGCGCCACCGCTGAGCGCAGAAATGGTTTTAACGATTTTAACTTGCAGCAGCTCCCCTCCCCGCGAGCGACGGCCACCGGCGAAGCTAAAAGAAGGCGTCGAGCTAGAACAATGTTCGGGAAACCGTCTGGGTGTTTCTTTTCAATAACCTCAGGGCTTCTTGAAGGAGCCTGACGCTCCCCACACAGAACTGTAGCATCCATGTCTTGAATGTTCATGAGTCCATGGCCACTCCGGTTTGATACAAACCTCTCTTACCGCGGGGGTCGGCAACCTTTCCAAAGCGCCGGGGCTTCATTTATTTGCGTGGCTTTAATACATGTTTTGTACATGTTTAATACACGTTATGTTCAATGTTTTGTCCATGTTTAATACACGTTATGTTTAATGTTTTGTCCATGTTTAATACATGTTTTGTCCATGTTTAATACATGTTTTGTCCATGTTTAATACATGTTTTGTCCATGTTTAATACATGTTTTGTCCATGTTATGTTTAATACAGGTTTAATACAGGTTTTGCGTGGCGATAATACATTTGAACCTTTTGAGGTCTCTTTCCAGAAGTCTATAGTATAGAATTCAACTCTTGTTGTATGTGAAGTAAATAAGGGTTTTCAAATGTTTACGCAGTTTCATTTCAAAGGCAGAGCCCCCCGGACCGGTGACCAGGCCCCGGGCAGCGTGAGTGCCACTGAAAATCGGCGTGCGGGCCACTGAAAATGGGCGCGCGGGCCACTGAAAATGGGCGCGCGGGCCACTGAAAATGGGCGCGTGACCCGCCTTCGGCCCGCGTGGCCTAGGTTACCTCCCTACCCCGGCTGACTGTTTTCTTTTGCAAGCTGGGGCTCTCCTCCAGAGCGGCGGTCGCCAACCGGTGGGCCGCGGGAAAGGTTTGGTGGTCCGCAGCGCCGGGCTCCCTCCGGGCAGGCAAGAGGCTGCAGGCGCCTGTCCCGCCCCGGCCCCGGCGGCCAGCAACTGCTGGGTCACTTCTGCCTCCCGTCTCGCGCCGCGCCGCTCGGGGGGGGGGGGGGGCCCGAGCCGCGCCTCTCGAGCGGGGGGGGGGGAGGGGGGACGAGCCGCGCCGGTCGAGGGGGGGGCACGCTGCGCCTGTCGAGGGGGGGGGCGAGCCGCGCCGGTCGAGGGGGGGGGGGCCCGAGCCGCGCCTCTCGAGCCGGGGGGGGGGGACTAGCCGCGCCGGTCGAGGGGGGGGCACGCTGCGCCTGTCGAGGGGGGGGGCGAGCCGCGCCGGTCGAGGGGGGGGGCACGCTGCGCCTGTCGGGGGGGGGGCGAGCCGCGCCAGTCGAGGGGGGGGGGGCGAGCCGCGCCGGTCGAGGGGGGGGGGGAGCCGCGCCGGTCGAGGGGGGGGGCACGCTGCGCCTGTGGGGGGGGGGCGAGCCGCGCCGGTCGAGGGGGGGGGCACACTGCGCCTGTCGAGGGGGGGGGGCACGCTGCACCTGTCGAGGGGGGGGCACGCTGCGCCTGTCGAGGGGGGGGCACGCTGCGCCGGTCGAGGGGGGGGCACGCTGCGCCTGTCGAAGGGGGGGCACGCTGCGCCGGTCGAGGGGGGCGGCACGCTGCGCCTGTCGAGGGGGGCGGCACGCTGCGCCTGTCGAGGGGGGGGGGCACGCTGCGCCTGTCGAGGGGGGGGGCACACTGCGCCGGTCGAGGGGGGCGGCACGCTGCGCCGGTCGAGGGGGGGGGCACGCTGCGCCGGTCGAGGGGGGGGCACGCTGCGCCTGTCGAGGGGGGGGGCACACTGCGCCGGTCGAGGGGGGGGCACGCTGCGCCGGTCGAGCGGGGGGGCACACTGCGCCGGTCGAGGGGGGGGGCACACTGCGCCTGTCGAGGGGGGGGCACGCTGCGCCTGTCGAGGGGGGGGCACGCTGCGCCGGTCGAGGGGGGGGCACGCTGCGCCGGTCGAGCGGGGGGGGGCCCGAGCCGGTCGAGCGGGGGGGGGGGGCCGCTGCGCCACTTTAGTGGTCCCTGAGGACCGACAGGTTGGCGACCACTGCTCCAGAGAGCCGGACGCCGCCTCTAGTCCAGGGGTCTCAACCCGGGGGTCCTGACACCCCTGGGGGTCGCCGAGCGCTCCCGGGGGGTGGCGAGCTCCCGGCGCCGCTTAAAAGCCGCCGAATGAATTACTTCCGCATTTGGGGGCTTTTGGGGGGACATAGAGGGGTCCCCGCGGTCCAGCAAAGTCCTCGCCCCCCCTGAGGAGGGGAGGGGGCCGCGGGGGCGCTGGCTCCTGGGTCCGGTCAATAAAGAGGGTTGGGCTCAGCCCCCCCCCCTTCCCCACGCGGCGCTTTGGGGGCCCCCGGGAGCAGGATCTTCCCACCCCCACAAGGGGGGGCGGCAGAGCTCCCCCCCCCGAACCAGGGCGGGGGTTGGGAGCTCGGACGCCTGGGTTCCGTCCCTGCCAGGGAGCTCGGACTCCTGGGTTCTCCCGGGGGCGGGCTGAAACCTGAGCCCGGCTCCGGGGGCGGGTCCCGCAGGCGCCTCCCCGCAGCTGATCCGGCCCCGGCTGGGTGCGGTGCGGACCGAGCGGTCGGTCGGTGCTTCCGGGTGCGGGGCCGGGGGCAGCGGGGGGGGGGGGGTCCTGGGGGGCGAATGCAGAAGGAGGGGCCATGGGGCAGGGCCTGGGGGGATCTCCCAGGGCCAGGCAGCCCCCCGGGCCCTGCTCTTGTGACCCCCCCCCGATCCGCTTGAGAAGCCCCCTCCCCATCCCTGACCCTCTGATGGGGGAGCCGGGGCAGGTCTGGGGGTCAGAAGGACAATGTCCCCCCCCCAAGAGCGTTGGGGGTCGGGAGCCCGGACTCCTGGGTTCTCTCCCGGCTCTGGGAGGGGAGGGGGGGTCTGGTGGTCAGAGCAGGAGGGGGTGGGAGCCGGACTCCTGGGTTCTCTCCCGGCTATCAGTGGGGGTCCGGTGGTCAGAACAGGGGGGTGTTGGGCTCTCGGACTCCTGGGTTCTCTCCGGCTCTTGGAGGGGAGTGGGGGGCTGGTGGTCAGAGCAGGGGGCCGTTGGGCTCTCGGACTCCTGGGTTCTCTCTCGGAGGGGAGTGGGGGTCTGGTGGTCAGAGCAGGGGGCCGTTGGGCTCTCGGACTCCTGGGTTCTCACCTCACTCTTCTCTCTCCAGTTGCTGCAGCCATGAAATCTCCGGGTCCCGCCCCCCGCCCCAGTCCTGCCCCCCGTTGGCTGGAGAACCCGTTCCTGGGGGGCCCCAGCCCCCTTCCCCCAGCCTGGGTAGAGGAGACCAGGGCCCGGCTTCTCCGCCCGCTCCCACCCCCTGCCCCTGGCTGGGCTCCCCCGACCCCGGCGCCTGCCCCCTGGCTGGGCTCCCCGGCGCCTGCCCCCTGGCTGAGCACCCCAGCGCCTGCCCCAGCCGGGCGCCCCCTGCCCCCGGAGGAGAGGACGGCCCCCCGGCCCCCAGCGAGGAACTGGAGCCGCCCTGGGTAAGATGGGCTGAGACCGGGCGCCAGCTCGTAGCGGTGACGCCCGCGGGCCTGCGGCTCCACCGGTGACCCCAAAGGGGGCGAGCCCAGGGGGAGGGGTGAAGTGGTGGGGGTAATGGAGATGGGGGAGGGGCGGTCGGGGGGGTGAGGTGGGGTGTCACAGAATGGGGGCGATGGGGGTGGGGTGGTCGGGGGGGGGGTCCCCAGCCCCGTGGGTCACCCCCCCTGCTCTCCCCGCAGTGGGCCGACGCGGCCCCCGACCCCTCCGGCTCGCTGCCCCGGTACACCCTGCCGGAGCCGCCGGCCGAGCCCAGCCCGGAGCCCCCCGGGCAGAGGGACCCGAGCGCCCAGCAGCCCCCTGGGAAGGACCCTCAGCAGCACCTGAGAGAGCACAAGGTAAGAGATGGGGGGGGGGGGGCCGGACTCCTGGGTTCACTCCCGGCTCTGGGAGGGGAGTGGGATGTGGTGGTTAGTGTGTGTGGGGGGGGGGAGGGGTGCCAGGACTCCTGGGTTCTCTCCCTGGCTCTGGGAGGGGAGTGGGGTCTAGTCAGTGGATGGATGGGGGGGGTGGGGGGGCTGGGGGCTGGGACTCCTGGGTTCATCTCTGCTCTCTGTCCCCCCCAGCTGGCCCTGGTGAACCTGGCGTGCTGCTCCCTTGTGGTGGGGCCCAATTTGGGGTCCCCCAGTGACCCGATCCGGGGGTGCCTGGTGGAGTTGTGTGAGGAGCTGGCCCAGCTGGAGCCTGAGTTCATCCTAAAGGTACCGGGGGTGGGGCTGCCGGCCCGGACGCCTGGGTTCAATCCCCCCGGCTAGGGGGCAGGGGACAAGCAGTCCGAGTGGGTCGGGGGTGGTCTCAGGTGCCCCGGCAGGGGGAGGGGGAGGGCGCTTTAGGGGGTTAGAGCAGGGCTGCTCGGACGCCTGGGTTCTCTCCGGGCCTCCGTTTCCCCTCTCTCCCCCCCCACAGGTCGCCCTGTTTACGCGCCAGGAGCTGAACATCCGGGGACCGGGCAACTTCCTGCTGGCCCTGGCGGCCCGGCTGCCGCCCTGCCGCCCACCTGCGCCGCTACGTGTGCGCCACCCTGCAGCTGCCCTCCGACTGGACCCAGGTGGTGGCGCTCTTCCAGGTACCCTAGTTCCGCCGGCCAGCCCCCCCCCCCCCCCGGCCAGCCCTGACCCGTCTCCCCCTCCCGCGCAGAGCCTGGCGGGCGCAGGGCGCCCCCTCCCCCCCCCTGCCCCGCTGCCTCCGCACCGGCCTGGTCGACAAGTTCCAGCACTTCGACGCCTACCAGCTGGCCAAGTACGACTCGCGCAAGAGCCGCGGCAAAGCCAGGGGGCGCCGGCGGGCCCCCCAGCCGCGGGGGGGATCCGGGGGGCCTGCGCTCGGGCCCCGGCCAAGTCTTTCTCCCGGAGCCGCTTCCCGGAGAGCCCTGCCCTGGACGAGGAGATACCGGCTCCGCCAGGCCTTCAGCGAGCTTCAGAGAAAGGTGAGAGGAGTGGGGGCTAGTGGTTAGAGCCGGGGGCTGAGAGGCAGGACTCCTGGGTTCTGTCCCCTGCTCTGGGAGGGGACTGGGGGGTCTAGTGGTTAGAGCCGGGGGCTGAGAGGCAGGACTCCTGGGTTCTGTCCCCTGCTCTGGGAGGGGACTGGGGGGGCTAGTGGTTAGAGCCGGGGGCTGAGAGGCAGGACTCCTGGGTTCTGTCCCGTGCTCTGGGAGGGGACTGGGGGGTCTAGTGGTTAGAGCAGGGGGCTGGGAGCCAGGACTCCTGGGTTCTGTCCCCTGCTCTGGAAGGGGACTGGGGGGTCTAGTGGTTAGAGCAGGGGGCTGGGAGCCAGGACTCCTGGGTTCTGTCCCGTGGTCTGGGAGGGGACTGGGGGGTCTAGTGGTTAGAGCAGGGGGCTGGGAGCCAGGACTCCTGGGTTCTGTCCCCTGCTCTGCGAGGGGACTGGGGGGTCTAGTGGTTAGAGCGGGGGGCTGGGAGCCAGGACTCCTGGGTTCTCTGCCGCTGTCTCCTGCAGTTTGAAAGCGGTCAGCCGTCCCAGGAGCCGGGCGAGACGAAGCCGTTCTCTCTGAAGGCGCTGGTCCGATGGCTGCATATCTCCAAACCGGCCCAGCACGTCATGAGTCTGCTGGGCTGCAGGTGAGAGCCCTGGGGGTGGGACCCAAGTGTCCTGGCTCCCAGCCCCTCCCCCGCCCAAGAGATGGCCCGGAACCCAGGAGTCCTGGCTTGCCCTCCCCCCCCGGCCCTGCTGGGATCCACTCTGTCTCTGCCGCCCCCACCCAGGTACCCCTCGGATCTGAATTCCTTCTCCCGGAGCCACCTGCCAGGGCCCTGGGACCCCGCCCGAGCCGGGACCCGAATGAAACTTCCGCAGCCCCAGACCTGGGACCGGCAGATCAGCCAGCGCGGGAACAAGGCTGCGGTCTGGGAGGAGCTGATTGGTAAGGGGGCCTTTGTGGGGGGCTGAGTGTGTCTTGGTGTCACCAGGGGGTGCTGTTCGCTCTTTTCCCAGAGGGTGCGAGCCAGTGTTGAGTGCAGGGAGACAGCATGTGTGGGAGCCCAGCTGGGTTCTCCGTGGGGCAGGTGGCCGGCCTAGCCGGAGCAGGGTTCGCTTGGTGCCATAACACCGCCAAGGAGAGCCTAGCCTCAGGGCGGAGTGGGAAGCACGGCGCCAGTCTCTGGCCCATGGGCTGGCTGGGCGTAGCTGTGGGGATAAGGGCCCCCCTGAATGCACCCCCTGGTAGTCACAGGTCTCCCAGCGCCCCCTGGCGGCAGCAGCCGGCACTGCGCCCACGTGGACACAGGGCCCCCGGCCTGCGGGCGGAGGAGTCTCCTAACCCGGCTTTGGGCTGTGCCTGGCAGACTCGGGGAAGCTGCCGTTCATGGCCATGCTGAGGAACCTGCGCAACATCATCCTGGCCGGGGTGAGCGAGCGGCACCACCAGCGAGTGCTCGACCGGTTGCAGAACAAGGTAGGGCCCCGGGGACCCCGATTCCCCCTCTTGGGTCCCCCCCCAGTGTGGTACGGCCCCGGAGACCCCGATTCCCCCTCTTGGGTCCCCCCAGCGTGGTACGGCCCCGGGGACCCCGATTTCCCCTCTTGGGTCCCCCCAGCGTGGTACGGCCCCGGGGACCCCGATTCCCCCTCTTGGGTCCCCCCAGCGTGGTACGGCCCCGGGGACCCCGATTCCCCCTCTTGGGTCCCCCCAGCGTGGTACGGCCCCGGGGACCCCGATTCCCCCTCTTGGGTCCCCCCCCAGCGTGGTACGGCCCCGGGGACCCCGATTCCCCCTCTTGGGTCCCCCCCCAGCGTGGTACGGCCCTGGCGACCCCGATTCCCCCTTTTGGGTCCCCCCAGCGTGGTACGGCCCCGGGGACCCCGATTCCCCCTCTTGGGTCCCCCCAGCGTGGTACGGCTCTGGGGACCCCGATTCCCCCTCTTGGGTCCCCCCAGCGTGGTACGGCCCCGGGGACCCCGATTCCCCCTCTTGGGTCCCCCCAGCGTGGTACGGCCCCGGAGACCCCGATTCCCTCCTCTTGGGTCCCCCCCCAGCGTGGTACGGCCCTGGGGACTCCGATTCCCCCTTTTGGGTACCCCCCCCAGCGTGGTACGGCCCTGGGGACCCCGATTCCCCCTCTTGGGCCCCCCTCCAGCGTGGTACGGCCCTGGGGACCCCGATTCCCCCTCTTGGGTCCCCCCCAGCGTGGTACGGCCCCGGAGACCCCGATTCCCCCTTCTTGGGTCCCTCCAGCGAGATACGGCCCCGGAGACCCCGATTCCCCCGTCTTGGGTCCCTCCAGCGAGATACGACCCTGGGGACCCCCAATTCCCCCCAGTGTGGTATGACCCCAAGACAGGATGGTTGGAGTGGGGTGGCAGGTTGCTGGGCTCCCCCCTTGACACCCTCCCCTCCAATTTCCAGGAGTCCGTCGTCCGCAGCCGGCAGTTCCCCTTCCGGTTCCTGGCGGCGAATAAAGTCATCCAGGACATGGAGGAGCAGCTGCGGAGGAAAGGTGAGACCGGGGCGGCCAAGCCGATCGCGAGATTACGACCATAGCGGCCCATCCCGGCCGGTCGAATCGCACCGTTCCTGGCTGAACAGCCGCCGAAACAGGCCCTAACCCCCCCCCCCCGGGCTGTTTTCCGCCCCTGACAAGTCTAGCGGTTGCACCGACAGTGCAGCTCGGGGCCCGGGGCTCGGGCGAGGTTATTAGTTGGGGTTACAGATATTGGCACGGCAGATAAAGCCGCGTGCCAGCGTCACGGGGCAGAGAGAGGTTTGGCGCCTCTGGCGTGGAAAGACCTCACCGGGCCAGGCGAGGGGGAAAGTAGCATCGTTCCCTGCCAAGGCAGCACGCCTGGCGGTCTCGGCGATCGGCAGGACTGAGCGGGCTCGGGAGTTCGGCACGGGCTGGTTTCTGGGCGGCGCTGGGGCCGGAGACCGCGCGGCGGCGCTTGGATGGGGTGATGTGCAATCGAGGAGACTCATTTCCCGGGTGAAATCGAGACATTTGAACACGGAGTAAAGCAGCCGGACGTCTTTGATCCGTTTCAGTGGCTCCTCCGGCGGTGTGATCCGAACGGGGAGGAATCCCCATTCCTTGTGTTAATCCCGTTAATTTGTTCATCGCGCGAGTTAACTGTGATTCGCTGGCGGCCCTGAGGCCCCGAACAACCGGGGCAAGAGCAGGGGTGGGCCGTTTCGGCCCGAGGGCCCCATCTGGGGATGGACATTGTATGGCGGGTCATGAAGGCTCATTAACCTGGGGGTTGGGGCGCGGGGGGTGAGGGCTCTGGAGTGGGGTCAGATATGAGGGGTTTCGGGTGTGGGAAGGGGCTCAGGGCAGAGGGCTGGGGGGCGGGAAGGTGTCGGGGTGCAGGATCCGGCCGGCGCTTACCTCAAGCAACTCCCGGAAGCAGCGGCCTGTCCCTGCTCCGGCTCCTGCGCGGAGGTGCGGCCAAGCGGCTCTGCGTGCTGCCCCGTCCACAGGCACCGCCCCCGCAGCTCCCATTGGCTGTGGCACCGGCAGAGCTGGAGGGTACCCCAGGGCTGGGCTGGCAGGGGCTGCGGGTCAGGAGTGAGGGGCACCGGCAGAGCGGGGATGGGGAGGTAGGGCTGGGCTAGCAGGGGAGTGAGGGGCTCTGTCTCTCTCCCCCACACATCCAGACAGCCCCCTCCCCTCGAACGTGGAGCTGCTGCGGGAGCTGCTGTGGCGGGGGAAGAAGAACCCGGGGGTCCTGCCTGGGTGGCGGAGCCGGCCACCCTGGAGGCGCCGGGAGCTGCGCGCGGCCTTGTCCATCCCCTTCCTCTTCCGCGCCGTGAAGGGCGAAAGGCAGCGGCTGCAGAAGGCCAGGTGAGGGCCCCGCGCCGGGCTCCTGGGCATGGCCACGGGGGGGGGTTTGGGGGGACTGGGCATGTGGGGTGCCAGGTTGGGGGCTGGCCAAGGGGCAGGGGGTGCCAGGCTGTGGGGGGGAAGTTGGGGTGCCAGGTTTTGGGGGGGCTGGGCAGGGACTCAGCAGCAGTTGGTGCCCCCCAGGGAGCTGCGCCCGGACCCCGCCCTCCTGCTCCGCTATCGCTGCGCCCTGGACGCCGCCATCCGCCACTCCGCCCGCCACAACCTGCCCCCCCTGCCCGGCCGCACCCTCATCCTCTGCTGCACCTCCAGCGCCATGGCAACGCCCTACCAGCAGGCCCGGGACCTGCGCGGCGCCCGCCCGGAGCCCATGACGGTGAGTCGGGGGGGGGGGGTGTCGCTGGGCTCACCCCCTGGCAGTGCCCAGTGGAGTTTGGGGGGCAGGGTGGGGTGCTGCGCTCACCCCCTGGCAGTGCCCTGTGTGGGTTGGGGGCAGGACGGTGTGGCGCTCACCCAGCAGTGCCCTGTGGGAGGGGCCGTGTCTGGCTGACACCCCCCCCCCCGGTCTCCTAGGCGCTGGAGGTGGCCCTGCTGCTGGGTCTGATGGGCCGGGCGGTGGCGGAGCGGGCGCGCCTGGTGCTGTACGGCCGCGGGCCGTGGGAGGAGGTGCCAGCGCTGCCCGGGGCGCTGCTGGACAATGTGCAGAGCCTGCACCAGCAGGTCCAGGTGAGAGGCCCCCCCCCCCGGCTCTGCTCTTCCCCCCCCCCGGCCCTGCTCTTCCTCCCCCCCCGGCCCTGCTCTTCCTCCCCCCCCGGCCCTGCTCTTCCTCCCCCCCCGGCCCTGCTCTTCCCCCCCCCCCCCGGCCCTGCTCTTCCTCCCCCCCCGGCCCTGCTCTTCCTCCCCCCCCGGCCCTGCTCTTCCTCCCCCCCCGGCCCTGCTCTTCCCCCCCCCCCCCGGCCCTGCTCTTCCCCCCCCCCCCCGGCCCTGCTCTTCCTCCCCCCCCGGCCCTGCTCTTCCTCCCCCCCCGGCCCTGCTCTTCCCCCCCCCCCGGCCCTGCTCTTCCCCCCCCCCCGGCCCTGCTCTTCCCCCCCCCCCGGCCCTGCTCTTCCCCCCCCCCCCGCCCTGCTCTTCCCCCCCCGCCCTGCTCTTCCCCCCCGCCCCCGGGCCCTGCTCTTCCCCCCCCCCCAGCCCTGCTGTCACGGAGTGCCCGGGCGATGGTCTGGAACCGCTCCCTAGGAAGCCAGACCGGACTCCGGGTGAAGGGCCCCTTCTCCGTACACAGCCTGTTTCCCAGGCCAGGAGCTTCAGGGGTCCCCACTTCCACCTTCCTGGGTCTGACCTCGGAGCATTCAGCACCTTCTGCCCCTCGTGTGCTTCCCCCAGCAAGCCCGCCTGGGCGGGGTCCTGGGGGAGCCCATGGGTTCTGCACCCCAAATCCACAGTCAGACGTGACTCTCAGCCAGCCAGCAGAATAGACGGTTTATTTGAGATGTCAGGAACACCATCCAACTCACAGCTTCTCAGTCTCAACAGGGCCCCTCCGTCAGGCCTTTCTGGGGTGCTAGGAGAATGAGGCCCAGATTCTGGGCTCCTGCTTCTCCCCCAGGTTTATTCGATGACTTCCATCTGGTCTAACACAGACCATGCAGCCAGCGAGCGTGAGCCCTTCGCTGGATCCATCCCGGGCCAGAGAGCGAGATGGCTTCTCTCCCCCTTCCCAGCTAGACCCAGACTGACCACTCCCCCACCTCCAGTCCCTCTGTCCTTTCCTTTGTTTGGTTTCCCGGGCTTCAGGTATCACCTGACCTCCCTCCCCCACTTGGGGTCAGGTTACAGCTTCACCTTTGAATACCTGCAGTGGCTTTGCTTTCCATCAGCTTCACATTCCTTTCCCTCCACATAGACACTCAAGAAATGCATAGGGGAAACTGAGGCACACACACACAGTACTCCCACTTCGTCACACTGCTCTCCCCTCCCCCGAGCCCTGCTCTCCCCCCCCCCAGGGCCCTGTTCTCCCACCCCCACCCCCCTGCCTGTGAGGAGTCCCCAGCCGGCCCGGCACCATGGCTCACCCCCTGCCTTCCTCCCCCCCCCCCCCAGGACACAGCAGGGCCGATGAGCGGCTCCAGCACCCTCAGCGAAGTCCTCTGGGACCTGGTGGCTCGGGGGGAGACGGTGAGTCTGGGCTGGGGGGGTCGGGATGTGAGGGGCACCGGCAGGGCTGGGGGGGGCAGGGCTGGACTAGCTGGGGGCTGCGGGTCGGGAGTGAGGGGCACTGGCAGGGCTGGGGGGGGGCAGGGCTGTGGGTCGGGAGTGAGGGGCACTGGCAGGGCTGGGTTAGGAGGGGCTGCGGGTCGGGAGTGAGGGGCACCGGCAAGGCTGGGGGGGCAGGGCTGTGGGTCGGGAGTGAGGGGCACTGGCAGGGCTGGGGGGGGGGGGCAGGGCTGGGTTAGGAGGGGCTGTGGGTCGGGAGTGAGGGGCACCGGCAGGGCTGGGGGGGCCAGGGCTGGGTTAGGAGGGGCTGCGGGTCGGGAGTGAGGGGCACTGGCAGGGCTGGGTTAGGAGGGGCTGCGGGTCGGGAGTGAGGGGCACCAGGTGAGGGGGGGCCCAGGGCCGGGCCCAGTCTGACCGACCCCCCCCCCCCCAGGTGGACACCCTACTCGTGCTGAGCCCCTACTCCGAGGCCCCCTGGGCCGGCCCCGCCCTGCGGCTGCTGCGGGATCGTGTGGCCCCCAACTGCCTCTTCGTGAACCTCTTCCTGGGGCCTTTGGGGTATGAACCCGCCCCTCCCCCACACCCCACTGGACCCCCTCGGGGGCGGGCCCCCCCCATTGATCCTAGCCTGTGGGGAGTTCTGGGAGGGACCCATGGAGGAGGAGGGGCCCCTGGGATTTGAGAAGGTGGGGGGCTCTCCGTGGCTCTGGGGGGAGCGGAAGGGGATTCTCGGGGGGCGGGGGGCTCCCCGTGGCTCTGGTGGGAGCGGAAGGGGATTCTTGGGGGGCGGGGGGCTCCCTGTGGAATGGGGGTGGGTGGGAGGGGTGCGGTCGTTTCCTGGGGCGCCCCACAGCTGAGGCCCCCCCCCGTGTCATTGCAGGTGTCTGGGGGGCCCTGCGGACGAGGTGCAGCTGGCTGGGTTCAGTGAGCAGGTGCTGAGGTGAGTCCCGGCCTTATGGGGGTGGGGGGGGCGTCGTGGTCCAGATGTGTAAACCCCCCCCCCCGGCAGGTTCCTGGCCGTGCGCGGCGCCTCCCACCTGCTGGAGCACGTGGGCAGGATGGACGAGATCCACGGGCTGCCGCCCCCGCTGGGACCCCCCCGCGGGCACCCAGAGCTTCCCCCCACCCCCGCCCTGCCCCCCGCCCCCCGGAGCAGGTGAGAGCTTGGCTGGGCCCGTGGCGGAGGGCGGAGGGCGGATTGGGGGCTCTAGGGGCAGTCCAGGGGGCGGGGAGGCAGTGGGGCCCATCTGGGCTGCGTTGGTGGGTCTGGCTGTGGTCCGGGAGGGGCAACCGGGCTTGGAGGACACTGGGACCCACTGGGGGGGCTAGTGGGGGGACAGACAGAGAGATCCATTGGGGGAGTAGGGAACAGTGGGGGGTGACGGGCTTTTGGGGGGCAGAGGGGGAATAGGGGGCAGAAATTGGTGGGGAGGACAAAGGGGCCCATCGGGGGGTAGGGGCCGGTGGGGAGGGAAAGGGGCCCATTGGGGGGGCAAGAGGGGCCCATCGGGGGGTCAGGGGTCAGTGAGAGGGGCAGAGAGGACTGTCATGGGGGCAGGGGCCGGTGCGGGGGGGGCAGAGGGGCCCGTTGGGGGGGCAGGGGCCGGTGCGGGGGGGCAGAGGGGCCGGTGCGGGGGGGCAGAGGGGCCGGTGCGGGGGGCAGAGGGGCCTGTCGGGGGGGCAGAGGGGCCCGTTGGGGGGGTCAGGGGCCGGTGCGGGGGGGCAGAGGGGCCCGTTGGGGGGGTCAGGGGCCGGTGCGGGGGGGCAGAGGGGCCCGTTGGGGGGGTCAGGGGCCGGTGCGGGGGGGCAGAGGGGCCTGTCGGGGGGGCAGGGGCCGGTGCGGGGGGGCAGAGGGGCCCGTTGGGGGGGTCAGGGGCCGGTGCGGGGGGGCAGAGGGGCCCGTTGGGGGGGTCAGGGGCCGGTGCGGGGGGGCAGAGGGGCCGGTGCGGGGGAGCAGAGGGGCCCGTCGGGGGGGCAGGGGCCGGTGGGGGGCAGGGGCCGGTCCCCCCTCCCCCGGCCGGGCTCTGACGGGTCCCTCCCCAGGTGGCGCAGCGTCCGCGTGTTCATCTCCTCGCCGGTGCAGGACATGCAGGGCGAGCGGGACGTGCTGCTGCGGTCCGTGCTGCCCGCCCTCCGCGCCCGCGCCGCCCCCCACCGCCTGGCGCTGCAGGAGGTCGACCTGCGCTGGGGCATCACCGAGCAGGAGGCGCGACAGGAGCGGTGGGTGCCCCCCCCCCCCCCCCGTGGGCGGAGGGTTCGGGACCGGGGGGGCGCCGTGCTGCAGGGAGTGGGGCAGGGGGGTGACGGTGCTGTTCCTGGTGGGATCCAACTGTGAGTGTCAGATCAGGACAGATTCCTTCCAAAGGGGCAACTACAGCCCAAAGCTGGGGTTTTTCCACACTAAGGCACCAAACCAGCCAAACAGAACAGACTTTGGTCTCACCCCACTGGCTAAGCACAAGTCACACAAGCAATTCCCTTAGACACTCCAGCTTCTCAGTATCACCACCAGCAGCCACCTGTCCTGGGGATCAATGGTTATGAAAACCAATCCCCCAAATAAAGAAAACGGTTCTCTCCAATTCCAAAGAATCAGGCCCCAGACCCAGGTCAATATACAAATCAGATCTTCCCACAAATCACGCTGTTGCCAATCCTTGAGAATCTAAAATCTAAAGGTTTATTGTACAAGGAGAAAGGTCTAGGTGAGGGTTAAGAAGGGTTAAAAGAAATCAATTACATGCAGTAATGGCACATCTCTTGGTTCAGTCTTGCAGTTGTAAAATAAGCTGCAGGTTCAAATCACAGTCTCTGGAAAGCATCCCCTGCAGGGATGGGTCAGCACCCGTTGGCCAGAGTTCCCCTGTGTAGCAAAGTCCATCCAGAGCTGGAAACAAGGCAGGCTGAAGACTGGAGGTTGAAGACAAAATGGAGGACGTGTCTCCCAGGTTTTCTAGACTTCCTCTTGTGGGCGAAGACCCCCTTCCTCCTTATGCAGAGTCCAGTTGCAAAATGGAGGTTCATAGCCACATGGTCAATTACCAGACTCTCCAGGATTTAGTTTCTGATCAGGCAGGTCACCTTCCTGGAGAAGCTGGGGTGTGGACAGGCATCTGCAAAGTTCATTGTGTAGTTGATGGTCCTTAACAGCCCATCAGCCAGGCCATCCAAGTTAACACCAGCTTGTCTGAGATTTCACCCAGCAGCCAAGCACAAGTTTGAAGAACAGGCACCATATAGCCAATATCCATAACTTTAGTTCCAAAATAGATATACACAGATCAATGGCATATTCATAATCCGCCCTCCATAACCTGGTCATAGACACCTGTTATGACCCCTTCACATAAGACCTGGTGCCACCACAGGACCTTGGTTGCACCACTGATCTCTATGATTCCAAATTACTTCAGTAATGTGCTGAGGGGAGTCTTGGGGGGAGCCGTGCCGGGGTGCGGGGCTCGGCGGGGGCCCCCCCTTGGCTCTGACCCTGGTCTCTCTCCCCACGCAGGCAGCTGGAACTGTGCCTCTCGGAGGTGGCCCGGAGCCAGCTCTTCGTGGGCATTTTGGGGGATCGTTATGGCTTCGTGCCCCGAGAATACTCCCTGCCGGACACCCCCCAGTATGAGTGGGTGAGCACTGCCAGCGCCCCGTCACTTGTATCGGGGCAGGGGGGACAAGACGACCGTGCCTCTCGCACCCCGCTCGTGGCTGACATCGTCCTGCAGTCCCCTTGCCCGTGGTCACCTGGCCATGGAGCCTTCCCTCACTTTTGGTGGATGCAGTGGGATTTTGGTTTATTTGACTCTGGACAGTGGGGTGTAGTGCTGCGGCCTCCCTCACCCAGTCTGCCCAGTTGCTATACTGGTGGGATGGAGAACCCTGCACGGCGGCCTCCGGTACTTGCTGGCCTTGGCATCTGCGACCCCACCCACGTCCCCATGTTGAGTCACTCCGCAGGACTGGGCGGCCTGCAAAGTGGCCTGCGATAATGGACACGAGGCGTGTGCTGCTCTCATTACGGCCAGCTGGGCAGGGCTCCCTGTGCCAGAGGGTGTAGCGATGGCATTGCTCACATTAGTACAGTATAAAGCCACGCCTGGCTTCATAGCACGTCCGAGCCTGCCAGGATGTCCCTGTACCCCGGGGGTAGAGGCCGAGCTTGGGTGTCTCAGAATAGTGTTGGTGGGAGAGGTGGGATTCCTTCTGGTGCTGGGATGAAGCACAGGAGAGGGGCTCTGGCGCAGGCCTGCAAACATGCTGCTTAGCTTCATGCTCCAGAAGTTTCGCATCCAGGACGGGAGTCTCAGCGATGTCCGAGGTCGATAGGAAGCCCCCAGTTCTGCTGAGGTTGGTGGGTGCCGTGGGATCCAGGCTCACCTCAGCACAAAGCTCTTTGTGGCTGGCCCTGGCCTGGTCCTGCTGGCGGTGTCTACACAGTGTGGGGCTCACAGATGCAGGGACCCATGGCGGAGACCAAAGCCAGACATCCCACTTCATAATGGCCAAGGTGTGTTTCTTCCCCAAGGTGCCTGTTAGTCTAACCCTGCCTGACAGCTATTCTGCCTGTAGGCTGGCGTGGCCGGCCTTTGCTTTGTGGCGCGATTGGTGGGAGCGGTGGGATCCCTCTGGGTAACAGGCTCGATCCCACCGCATGTGCCAGTCCCATGTGCCATCGCTGCAGGTGAAGTCGTACCCGCGGGGCCGCTCGATCACCGAGCTGGAGGTCATGCAGTTCCTCAGCCGCCAGCGCGAATCCGATTCTGCTGCCCAGGCATTCTTCTACCTCCGCGAGCCCGATTTCCTTGGGTAACTCTGCATCTGTTCCCCTCTAGGGGGTACCGGCTCCCATCCGGCCCCATGGCAAGGGCTGGCTGGCTTGCGGGGGAGGGAACGGGACGTGGGCCTTTCCCCTCTAGGGGACACCAATCTGGCCCCGTGATGGGGGGATGCCTGGTTCTGGGGGATGGGGAACAGGGCCTTTCCCCTCTAGGGGGCGCTGTCTCTAATAGTGGGTACTGGTTGGTTCAGGAGGCTGGGAAAAGGACATGGGGCCTTTCCCCTCTAGGGGGTGCCAGTGCAGCCCCCTGGCGGGGAGGTGACTGTCTCGGGGGCAGGAACAGGCCATGGGGCTGCTGACCTGTCTGTGGTGGGGCAGGTCTGTGCCGGAAGCCTGGAAGGCGGATTTCGTGGCAGAGTCAGAGGACGCACGTCACCGGATGGCGGATCTGAAGGGGCATTTGGACCAGCACCTGGGGGTGGCATCTGTCAGCAGGTAACAGACTGGGAGATTGGTGGGTGCGGTGGGATCGCTGCATCCCATTGTCTCTTCCTCATGGCCTTGCTCTCTCCCCCTAGGTACTCCTGCCAGTGGGGCGGCGTGGCCCAGGGCCGGCCGTACGTCAAGGGGCTGGAGGAGTTTGGGGCCCGGGTGCTGCAGGATCTGTGGGGCGCCCTCCAACGCCAGTTCCTCCAGGTGATGCAACTTGCTGTCTCTGGTGGGGAGGGAGTGAGACCTAGTGGTTAGAGTGGAGGGTGCTGGGAGCCCGGACTCCTGGGTTCCACTCTGATACCTGTGTCTGCCCCTGCCCCCCCAGGCTGACTCGGAGCCCCCTGGGGGCGAGGAAGAGGAGGGGCAGGAGCTGCAGGACGCCTTCCAGGACTTCCAGCAGCGTCAGTTCTGTGCCCGGGGCAAGCTGCTGGGCGCTGTGGCCCGGCGGGTGCGTGAGGGCCGCCCCCCCCGCCGTGGGGCAGGGGGCGGGCTCTACGTGGTGACTGGCGAGCCTGGTGACGGCAAGACTGTCTTCTTGGTGAGACCGGGGGAGGGGTGCGCGTGGGGCCTGAGTGGAGGGGTCTTGGGGCACCCAATGGGCAATGGGGGGAGGAGTCTGGGGGCAGAAAGTTGTGGGGTTGGTGAAGGAGTGTAGGGGGCGGAGTCCGGGTCTGCTGCAGAAAGGCTGGTGGGAGGGGCCTGGAGGAGGGGCGGGGTTTGGGGCCAGGAGGGGGTGGGGTTCAGTCTGTGGCGTCAGGCCCTGTGGGCGGGGCCTGGAGGAGGGGGAGGGGCTTGAACGCCTGGAGGGGATGGGGTCTGGCTGTGGTGGGAGGGGCCTGCAGAGGTCCCCGCCCCCAGCTGACCCACGGTCCCTTCCCCAGGCGGCGCTGGCGCGGGAGCTGAGCGCCCCTCCCCCGGCCCGGGACACCTCCCCCACCTGCCTGGTCGTCTCCCACTTCACCGGGGCCCGGCCGGACCAGGCCGATGCCAGGGTGGTACTGAGCCAGCTGTGTGCCCGCCTGAGCCGCCTGCTGGGCCAGCCGGCCCCGCCCCCCGCCAGCTACAGGTCAGGACGCCTGGGTTCCCTCCCGGCCCTGGGGGGAAGTGGGGTAAAGGGGTAGGAGTGGAGGGAAGGGGGTGGGGCTGGGAGCCAGGACTCCTGGGATCCCTTGTGGCAGTGGGTGGGAGTGGAGTCTAGGGGTTAGAGCGGGGTGGGGGGGGTCTCGGAGCTAGGACCCCTGGGTTCTCTCCCTGGCTGTGGAGGGAAGTGGGATCTAGTGGGTAAAGCGGAGGCGGGGGGCGGGGCTGGGAGTCCAGGACTCCTGGGATCCCTCCTGGCAGTGGGTGGGAGTGGGGTCTAGGGGTTAGAGTGGGGGGCGCTGGGACCTAGGACTCCTGGGTTCTCTCCCCGGCTCTGGAGGGAAGTGGGGTCTAGGGGTTAGAGCGGGGGGCGCTGGGACCTAGGACTCCTGGGTTCTCTCCCCGGCTCTGGAGGGAAGTGGGGTCTAGGGGTTAGAGCGGGGGGCGCTGGGACCTAGGACTCCTGGGTTCTCTCCCCGGCTCTGGAGGGAAGTGGGGTCTAGGGGTTAGAGCGGGGGGCGCTGGGACCTAGGACTCCTGGGTTCTCTCCCCGGCTCTGGAGGGAAGTGGGGTCTAGGGGTTAGAGCGGGGGGCGCTGGGACCTAGGACTCCTGGGTTCTCTCCCCGGCTCTGGAGGGAAGTGGGGTCTAGGGGTTAGAGCGGGGGGCGCTGGGACCTAGGACTCCTGGGTTCTCTCCCCGGCTCTGGAGGGAAGTGGGGTCTAGGGGTTAGAGCGGGGGGCGCTGGGACCTAGGACTCCTGGGTTCTCTCCCCGGCTCTGGAGGGAAGTGGGGTCTAGGGGTTAGAGCGGGGGGCGCTGGGACCTAGGACTCCTGGGCTCTCTCCCCGTCTCTGGAGGGAAGTGGGGTCTAGGGGTTAGAGCGGGGGGGGCTGGGACCTAGGACTCCTGGGTTCTCTCCCCGGCTCTGGAGGGAAGTGGGGTCTAGGGGTTAGAGCGGGGGGCGCTGGGACCTAGGACTCCTGGGCTCTCTCCCCGGCTCTGGAGGAAAGTGGGGTCTAGGGGTTAGAGCGGGGGGCGCTGGGACCTAGGACTCCTGGGCTCTCTCCCCGGCTCTGGAGGGAAGTGGGGTCTAGGGGTTAGAGCGGGGGGGGCTGGGACCTAGGACTCCTGGGTTCTCTCCCCGGCTCTGGAGGGAAGTGGGGTCTAGGGGTTAGAGCGGGGGGGCGCTGGGACCTAGGACTCCGGGGTTCTCTCCCCGGCTCTGGAGGGAAGTGGGGTCTAGGGGTTAGAGCGGGGGGCGCTGGGACCTAGGACTCCGGGGTTCTCTCCCCGGCTCTGGAGGGAAGTGGGGTCTAGGGGTTAGAGCAGGGGGCGCTGGGACCTAGGACTCCTGGGCTCTCTCCCCGGCTCTGGAGGGAAGTGGGGTCTAGGGGTTAGAGCGGGGGGCGCTGGGACCTAGGACTCCTGGGCTCTCTCCCCGGCTCTGGAGGGAAGTGGGGTCTAGGGGTTAGAGCAGGGGGCGCTGGGACCTAGGACTCCTGGGCTCTCTCCCCGGCTCTGGAGGGAAGTGGGGTCTAGGGGTTAGAGCGGGGGGCGCTGGGACCTAGGACTCCTGGGCTCTCTCCCCGGCTCTGGAGGGAAGTGGGGTCTAGGGGTTAGAGCGGGGGTGATGCCTGTCCCTTGCAGGGGGCTGGTGAGCCGTCTGGAGTCCCTCCTGCCCGCGGTGGCCGGGTCGCTCCGGGGAGCCCAGCGCCTGGCCGTGCTGCTGGATGGGGTTGACCGGATCCACGGGGCCACGGGGCAGCCCGTCTCCGACTGGCTCCCGGCCCGGCTGCCCCCGGTAAGTCCAGCCCCCCTCCCTGCCCCCGCCCCCCCCACCAGCTCCCCCCTCCGCTCAGCCCCCCTCCTCTCCCCCCAGCGCATCAGCCTGGTTCTGAGCCTCGGCGAGGGCGCCGGACTCCTGGGTTCCCTACGGCGCCGGGCGGACGCGGTCGTCATCCCGCTGGGGCCCCTGGACCCCCGCGACCGGGCCGGGCTGGTCCGCCGGGAACTCGCCCTCTATGGCAAGAAGCTGGAGGAGACGGCTTTCAACAACCAGGTGCGGGGGGTGCCCGGACGCCTGGGTCCTCTGGCAGGGACGTGGGGGCTAGTGGTGAAAGCAGGGGAGGGGGTGGGAGCCAGGACTCCTGGGTTCTATCCCAGCGCTGGGAGGGGAGTGAGGTCTAGTGGTTGGAGCAGGGTGTGTTGGGGGTCGGACTCCTGGGTTCTCTCCAGCTCCGGGGGGGGGGGGGGGCGGGGCGGCTGTCGCCTGGGGGCTCCCTGCCTGCTGTGACCCCCCCGGTCTGTGTCTCTCCAGATGCGGCTGGTGCTACTGAAGCGCGGGGCCCAGCAGCCCCTCTACCTGGCGCTGCTCACCCGGGATCTGCGAACCTTCACCCTCTACGAGAAGGTGCCTCAGCCCCGCCCGGGGACCCAGGCGTCCGGGCTGCTGGAGCAGGGCTCTTACCCTTCGAGGGTCCGCAGGGGAGGACCTGGGACAGAAGGGGATCCGGGCTGGCGACACATATTCCTGCCAGGGACCCCAAGGGGGAGGCCAGAATGGAAGGGGACCCAGGCGTCCGGGCTGGCGACTCAGGACTCTCCCCGCTAGGGACCCCAGGGGAGGGATGGGGACGGAAGGGGACCCAGGCGTCCGGGCTGGTGACTCAGGACTCTCCCCGCTAGGGACCCCAGGGGAGGGATGGGGATGGAAGGGGACCCAGGCGTCCGGGCTGGCGACTCAGGACTCTCCCCGCTAGGGACCCCAGGGGGGGGATGGGGACGGAAGGGGACCCAGGCGTCCGGGCTGGCGGCGCAGGACTCTCCCCGCTAGGGACCCCAGGGGGGGGATGGGGACGGAAGGGGACCCAGGTGTCCGGGCTGGCGGCGCAGGACTCTCCCCGCTAGGGACCCCAGGGGAGGGATGGGGACGGAAGGGGACCCAGGCGTTCGGGCTGGTGGCGCAGGACTCTCCCCGCTAGGGACCCCAGGGGACGGATGGGGATGGAAGGGGACCCAGGCGTCCGGGCCGGAGGCGTAGGGCTCTCCAATCCCCTCAGGGGCCTGTGTCCCTCCCTCCAGGTCTCGGAGAGGATCCAGGCGCTGCCCCCGGCGCTGCCCACCCTGCTCCAGCACCTGCTGGGCTGCCTGGAGAAGGAACACGGGGCCGAGCCGGTGGCCATGGCCGTCGCCGCCCTCTGGGCCAGCAAGGACGGTAAGAGGCAACGGGGGTCCGGGGGGGCGTTAATCGGCGCTGCCCCCCAGAGCTGGCTGCATCTCAGTGCCCGGTGAGCCGTCTTTGTGGAGTGTTATATGTGGCCGTTCCCCAGCCGCTGCCCCCCAGAGCTGGCTGCATCTCGGCACCAGGCGAGCTGTGGCTGGGGTGGGAGTCCCTGGAGATGGATCCCTGATCCTCGCTGTCACGGAGTGCCCGGGCGATGGTCTGGAACCGCTCCCTAGGAAGCCAGACCGGACTCCGGGTGAAGGGCCCCTTCTCCGTACACAGCCTGTTTCCCAGGCCAGGAGCTTCAGGGGTCCCCACTTCCACCTTCCTGGGTCTGACCTCGGAGCATTCAGCACCTTCTGCTCCTCCGTGTGCTTCCCCCAGCAAGCCCGCCTGGGCAGGGTCCTGGGGAGCCCATGGGTTCTGCACCCCAAATCCACAGTCAGACGTGACTCTCAGCCAGCCAGCAGAATAGACGGTTTATTTGAGATGTCAGGAACCATCCAACTCACAGCTTCTCAGTCCAAACAGGGCCCATCCAGTCAGGCAGGTCCTTCTGGGGAGCCAGGAGGTGAGACCCAGATTCTGGGCTCCTGCTTCTTCCCCAGGTTTATTCGATGACTTCTATCTGGTCCAACCCAGACCATGCAGCCAGCGAGCGTGAGCCCTCCGCTGGATCCATTTTGGGCCAGAGAGCGAGTTGGCTTCTCTGCCCTTCCCAGCCAGACCCAGACTGTCTCCAAACAGCCCCTCCTCCTCCTTTGTCTCTTTGTCTGGTTTCCCGGGAGGTATCACCTGACCTCCCTCCCCCACTTGGGGTCAGGTTACAGCTTCACCTTTGAATACCTGCAGTGGCTCTGCATCACTATACATTCCTTTCCCCTCACACAGACGCCCAAGAAATGCATAGGGGAAACTGAGGCACACACACACAGTACTCCCACTTCGTCACACTCACCCCTCTGTCCCCCCCAGGCCTGCTGGAGCGCGATCTCCTCGCCGTGCTCGCCACCTGGAGGGAGCTGGGCGGGGCGCCCGTCACCTGGGAGGAAGGAATGTCTGCTGGGGGCCGCGCGGCGACCATCCCCAAGGCCCCCATCTATTCCCTGATGAGGAGCCTGAGGGGGTGAGTGGGGGCCAGGACTCCTGGGTCCTTGCCTAACTCTGAGCGGGGAGTGGGGTCTAATGGTTAGAGCTCGGGGTTGGCCTGGGAGCCCGGTTGCCTGGGTTCTCTCTGGCTCTGGGAGGGGAGGGAGGGTTGGGGGGGGGGGTCCCGGTTGCCTGGGTTCTCTCTGGCTCTGGGAGGGGAGGGAGGGTTGGGGGGGGGGTCCCGGTTGCCTGGGTTCTCTCTGGCTCTGAGAGGGGAGGGAGGGTTGGGGGGGGTCCCGGTTGCCTGGGTTCTCTCTGGCTCTGGGAGGGGAGGGAGGGTTGGGGGGGGGTCCCGGTTGCCTGGGTTCTCTCTGACTCTGGGAGGGGAGGGATGGTTGGGGGGGGGTCCCGGTTGCCTGGGTTCTCTCTGACTCTGGGAGGGGAGGGAGGGTTGGGGGGGGGAGGTCCCGGTTGCCTGGGTTCTCTCTGGCTCTGAGAGGGGAGGGAGGGTTGGGGGGGTTCCCAGTTGCCTGGGTTCTCTCTGACTCTGGGAGGGGAGGGAGGGTTGGGGGGGGGGTCCCGGTTGCCTGGGTTCTCTCTGACTCTGGGAGGGGAGGGAGGGTTGGGGGGGGGGTCCCGGTTGCCTGGGTTCTCTCTGACTCTGGGAGGGGAGGGAGGGTTGGGGGGGGGGTCCCGGATGCCTGGGTTCTCTCTGGCTCTGGGAGGGGAGGGAGGGTTTGGGGAGGTCCCGGTTGCCTGGGTTCTCTCTGGCTCTGGCAGGGCTCTGAGCTCTGTCGTGGTCTGTCGCTGGCCGGGAGCCGGTGTTCTCTGTCCCCCGTCTGTCCCCCCCAGGCTGGTGGGGGTGTGTGGGGCTCCCTCGGAGGCCCCCGGCTCCCGGCTCCACCTGTGCGGTGCCCCCCTGCGGACGGCGGTGGAACGGCGCTACCTGAAGGAACCGGGCCCGGAGCGAACGGCTCACGCTCTGATAGCAGGTCAGGAAGGGGTTGGGGGGCTGAGGGGGGGGGCTGGGTTGGTTTGAGGGCTGGGCTCATGACCCCCTCCACCCCGGCGGGGGGTGCTGAGCATTGTGGGTGACAGTCTCCCCCTTCCCCCCCCCCAGCTCATCTCTGGAAACTCTGCGACCCCGACGCGTCCCGGAGCTTCCAGGGCAACGAGGCCGGGCCCCTGGCGGCTCTGCCCCACCACCTGGTAGGTCGGGGGCACTGGGAGGGCCCGTGGGGGGTGGGTGAGGGCGGGGCTTTGAGGGGCAGGGCAGGGGTGGGGCTTGTTCGGGGGGGGAGGATTGGGCGGATTGGCAGGGGGCGTGGCTCGGCGTGGCAGGGGCGTGGCTCGGCGTGGCAGGGGGCGGGGCTCGGCGGGGCAGGGGGCGGGGCTCGGCGGGGCAGGGGGCGGGGCTCGGCGGGGCAGGGGGCGGGGCTCGGCGGGGCAGGGGGCGGGGCTCGGCGAGGGTGGGCTGAGTGGGCAGCACCCCTAGGTCACTCCGCTGTCCCGGCAGGTCTGTGCCGGGCGCCCCGATCTCCTGGGTTCCCTCCTGACCAACCTGCGCTTTGTGGCCGCCCACGTCCGCCTGGGGCTGCTGCCCGCGCTGGGCCGGGCCTACGCCCTGTATGGTGAGCGGGGGGGAGGGGGGAATGGCCGGGGTGGGACCAGCCTTGTGTGGAGGGGGGGGGAGCTGTCCACAGGGGCCTGGGGAGGTGCCTTGGTGTAATTGTGGGGGCTGCTATGGGGGGGCTGGAGGCCATTGGGGGTAATGGGAGGCATGGGGGGGTTGCTGGGCGGCTGGGAGGGAATGGGAGGTGGGGGGTTGCTGGGGGGCTGGGGGGGAAGGGAGGTGGGGGGGGCTGGGGGTGAATGGGAAGTGTGGGGGGTTGCCGGGGGGAGTGGGGGGTTGCCGGGGGGCTGGGGGGGAAGGGAGGCGTGTGGGGGGAGGCTGGGGGCGAATGGGAAGTGTGTGGGGGGGACGCTGGGAGGAGTGGGGGGTTGCTGGGGGGGAAGGGAGGTGTGTGGGGGGGAGGCTGGGGGCGAATGGGAAGTGTGTGGGGGGGAGGCTGGGGGGAGTGGGGGGTTGCTGGGGGGCTGGGGGGTAAGGGAGGTGTGTGGGGGGGAGGCTGGGGGCGAATGGGAAGTGTGTGGGGGGGAGGCTGGGAGGAGTGGGGGGTTGCTGGGGGGCTGGGGGGGAAGGGAGGTGTGTGGGGGGGAGGCTGGGGGCGAATGGGAAGTGTGTGGGGGGGAGGCTGGGAGGAGTGGGGGGTTGCTGGGGGGCTGGGGGGGAAGGGAGGTGTGTGGGGGGGAGGCTGGGGGCGAATGGGAAGTGTGTGGGGGGGAGGCTGGGAGGAGTGGGGGGTTGCTGGGGGGCTGGGGGGGAAGGGAGGTGTGTGGGGGGGAGGCTGGGGGCGAATGGGAAGTGTGTGGGGGGGAGGCTGGGAGGAGTGGGGGGTTGCTGGGGGGCTGGGGGGGAAGGGAGGTGTGTGTGGGGGAGGCTGGGGGCGAATGGGAAGTGTGGGGGGGGAGGCTGGGGGGAGTGGGGGGTTGCTGGGGGGCTGGGGGGGAAGGGAGGTGTGTGGGGGGGAGGCTGGGGGCGAATGGGAAGTGTGGGGGGTTGCCGGGGGGAGTGGGGGGTTGCCGGGGGGCTGGGGGGGAAGGGAGGCGTGTGGGGGGGTGGGGCTGGGGGGGAAGGGAGGCGTGGGGAGGCTGAAATGGGGCTCCCAGGGGGCTGTCGTGCCCCCCCCCAGCCGTCTCTCCCCACAGCGGGCAGCGGGCAGCCCCCAGGCGAGGCGGGCGCCTTCCGGGCGCTGGTGCAGGCGGGCGCGGCGCTGCTGACCCACGACCCGGCGCTGCTGGCCCAGCTGGCGGCCAACGCGCCCGACGGCTCCTCGCTGGGCGCCCAGGCCCGGGCCCTGGCCCCCCCCGGGGGGCGCCTGCTGCTCTGGCGCAACAAGGCCCAGGACACCCCCCACCCCGACAGGTAACGGGGCCGCCAGGGGTGGGATGGTGCCCCTCCCCCCACTTCCGCAGCCCCTCCCCCCGGGCGCCCACCTGCCCCTCACCACGGCCTCTGGGCCCCCCCCCGGCGTCCCCCTTCTGCCCCAGCCCCTGGGCTCCCACCTGCCCCTCACCACGGGGCCCAGGCCCCCAGGGTTGGGGGGACCCTCCTGTGACCTGGGGGGGGTGGAGGATGAGTCCCATGGATGGGGGAGGGGGCTGCAGTCTCTCTCTCGGGGGAAGGGAGGGGCTGCGTCCCTGTGGGGCTAAGGGTCTCCTTTGGGGGGCTGGCAGCACTGGGTGCTCGGCTGCTCCCTTGTTACCCCCTGACCCCCCCCCCCAGCGTCGCCCTGGCTCTGCCCACCTCCCCCACCTGTGTGGCCGTCTCCCCCTGCGGGCGCCAGGCTGCCGTGGGCAGCTCCGACGGGACCCTCCACCTGCTGGACACGCAGAGCGGCCAGGTACCGGGGGCTGGGCAGAGCTGGGGGATCTGTGGGGCTGGTTGGGGGCGGGGGGCAGGAGGAGGGGGGTCTAGGGAGCAGGAGGGAGAGCTGGGGGCAGGCTGGGGTGTTGGGGGGCTGGGACAGGGGCAGGTTGGGGCTTTGGGGGGCAGGCTGAGGGGCAGGGGGTTTGGGGGGACAGGCCGAGGAGTTGGGCGGCAGGCCGGGGGTGGAGGATCTGGGGGGGGCAGGCTGGGAGCAGGGAAGTTGGGGGACAGGCTGAGGAGTTGGGGGGCAGGCCGGGGGTGGAGGATCTGGGGGGGGGGCAGGCTGGGAGCAGGGAAGTTGGGGGACAGGCTGAGGAGTTGGGGGGCAGGCCGGGGGTGGAGGATCTGGGGGGGGGCAGGCTGGGAGCAGGGAAGTTGGGGGACAGGCTGAGGAGTTGGGGGGCAGGCCGGGGGTGGAGGATCTGGGGGGGGCAGGCTGGGAGCAGGGAAGTTGGGGGACAGGCTGAGGAGTTGGGGGGCAGGCCGGGGGTGGAGGATCTGGGGGGGGGCAGGCTGGGAGCAGGGAAGTTGGGGGACAGGCTGAGGAGTTGGGGGGCAGGGCGGGGGTGGAGGATCTGGGGGGTCAGGCTGGGGGCTCTGCAGTCTCACCCCCCCTCGCCCCCCAGGAGCTGAAGACCCTGCTGAGCGGCGGGGCTGGGATCTCGGCCTGCGTCTTCCTGGCCCACGGGACCCTCTGCCTGGGCACCGTCGCTGGGGGGCTGGAGACCTGGGGCCTGCGCGAGGGCGCCAGGTACTGCGGGGGTGGGGGGGGTGATCCGGCCGGGCGGGTGCGGGGGGGGGGGCGGTTTGAGGGTGCGGGGGGGGGGTGATCCGGCCGGGCGGGTGCGGGGGGGGGGGGGCGGTTTGAGGGTGCGGGGGGGGGGGGACACCCCGTGAATCTCTCTCCCTTCCAGGCTCCTGGCTACCGCTGCTCACCGGGGCCGGGTCACTGGCTGCTGCGTCAGCCCCGACCGCAGACAGGTGGCCAGTGTCTCCCTGGACGGGCACCTGAAGGTACAGCCCCCCCCCCCCGCTCTAACCACTAGCCCCCGCTCCCCTCCCAGGGGTCCAGGCCCCCGCCCCAGTTCTGACCCGCTCTTCCCGTCTCCCCCAGCTGTGGGACTCTGCCCAGGGGCACCTGACCTGGGAGCTGGATCTCGCCTGCCCCTTGAACTGTGCCGCCTTCCACCCCCACGGGCAGCTGGTGGCCACCGGGGGCTGGGACGGCGTCGTCACCGTCCTGGGCCTGCAGGACCGGAGCGTGAGCTTGGTATGGGGCGGGGCTGCGGGGCGGGAGTGAGGGGCACCGGTGGGGCTGGGCTGGCGGGGGCTGCGGGTCGGGAGCGAGGGGCACCGGTGGGGCTGGGCTGGCGGGGGCTGCGGGTCGGGAGGGGGGGGCACCGGTGGGGCTGGGCTGGCGGGGGCTGCGGGTCGGGAGCGAGGGGCACCGGTGGGGCTGGGCTGGCGGGGGCTGCGGGTCGGGAGCGAGGGGCACCGGTGGGACTGGGCTGGCGGGGGCTGCGGGTCGGGAGTGGGGGGCACCGGTGGGGCTGGGCTGGCGGGGGCTGCGGGTCGGGAGTGGGGGGCACCGGTGGGGCTGGGCTGGCGGGGGCTGCGGGTCGGGAGCGAGGGGCACCGGTGGGGCTGGGCCGGCGGGGGCTGCGGGGCGGGAGTGAGGGGCACCGGTGGGGCTGGGCTGGCGGGGGCTGCGGGTCGGGAGTGAGGGGCACCGGTGGGGCTGGGCTGGCGGGGGCTGCGGGTCGGGAGTGGGGGGCACCGCCGGGGCGGGCTGGGCTGTGACTCTGGCTCCCCCTGCAGGTTCTCTCGGGCCATGACGCCTCCGTCCGGGCCGTGTCCTTCTCCCCCGCGGGCACCGTGCTGGCGTCCGGCTGCCTGGCTGGGACGGTGCGTCTCTGGGCCTGGCGGGAGGCCGTCAGCCTGGCCACGTTCCCGGCACACCGGGGCTTCGTCTCCGAGGTCGAGTTCCTCTCAGGGGGCCGGGTCCTCCTCACGGCGGGCGAGGACTCGAAGGTGCTGCGGGTCGGGAGTGAGGGGCGCTGGCGGGGGCTGGGCTGGCGGGGGCTGCGAGTCGGGAGTGAGGGGCACCGGCCGGGCTGGCGGGGGCTGGGCTGGCAGGGGCTGCGAGTGGGGAGTGAGGGGCACCGGCCGGGCTGGTGGGGGCTGGGCAGGGCTGGCAGGGGCTGCGGGTCGGGAGTGAGGGGCACCGGCCGGGCTGGCGGGGGCTGGGCAGGGCTGGCAGGGGCTGCGGGTCGGGAGTGAGGGGCACCGGCCGGGCTGGCGGGGGCTGGGCTGGGCTGGCGGGGGCTGCGGGTCGGGAGTGAGGGGCACCGGCCGGGCTGGCGGGGGCTGGGCTGGGCTGGCGGGGGCTGCGGGTCGGGAGTGAGGGGCACCGGCCGGGCTGGCGGGGGCTGGGCTGGGCTGGCGGGGGCTGCGGGTCGGGAGTGAGGGGCACCGGCCGGGCTGGGTGTCTGCGGGGGGGCAAACAGCACTAACCACTGATCTGTGCCTAGGTGCTGCTCTGGCCAGGGCACCTGGGCCGGGCCGGGGGGGCTCTGGGCTCGGGGCCGCTTTCTCCCGCCCTCTGCGTGGCCCCCAACCCCGCCGGCACCCTGCTCGCCGTGGGGCACCATTCGGATGACGTTTGGATCTATGGCACCCCCTGGGGTAAGCGCCCGGACGCCTGGGTTCGGTCCCAACTCGGGGGGCGGAGGGGTAATGAGGTCTAGTGGGGAGAGGGGGCGGGGAGAGGGGTGCTGAAATCCAGGACTCCTGGGTTCTGCGGTGGGGTCGGGGTGGGGGCTGGGAGGCAGGACTCCTGGGTTCCCTGTGGCGTCGGCACCCCTCACTCGCCCCTCTCCCCGCAGGCTCGGCCGGGCGGCGCTGCCCGGCGGGGGGCGTGGCGGTGCCCAGCCTGGCCTGGCTCGGGGAGGCCGTGCTGGCCGGAGGCAGCGCGGACGGGACCCTGCGCGGCTGGGGGCTGGCGGGGGGCCAGGCCGGCCCCCTGTGGGAGCTGCGGGGGCACAAGGGGGCTGTGCTGGGCCTGGCCGCCTCCCCCCGGCTGCTGGCATCTGCCTCAGGTAAGGCTGGGGCGGGGGTGGGGGGACAGTTGGGGGGGGGGTCCTTGCAGGATGGGGGAGGGGCTGGGGCAGGGTGTTTCCAGAGCTGTGGTGGGAGATTCGGGGTCTTGGGCAGGGCAGGGGGGGCCCAGGGACTGTGGGTTGGGGGGGCAGGACAGGGTGGGCGGGGGCAGGGCCTTGGGGCCCCTAGTCTGACCCTTCCCCCCGCCCCCAGAGGATTTCACCGTCTGCCTGTGGCTGGCCGACGCACTGAGAAGGGCCCCCCCGGACCCTCCGCCAGCCCCCCTGGCCGTCCTGCGGGGCCACACGGGCGCGGTCACCTGCTGCGCCTTCAGCCCCGACGGCCGGCACCTCGCCACGGGGGGCAGGGACAAGGTGAGGGGCGGCCGTGCCGGGGGGTGGGCACTGGGGGGGGCGGCCGTGCTGGGGGGTGGGCACTGGGGGGGGCGGCCGTGCCGTGGGGTGGGCACTGGGGGGGGGGCGGCCGTGCCGGGGGGGGCGGCCGTGCCGGGAGGGGGCACTGGGGGGGGCGGCCGTGCCGTGGGGTGGGCACTGGGGGGCGGCCGTGCCAGGGGGTGGGCACTGGGGGGCGGGGGGGGCACTGGGGGGCGGCCGTGCCGTGGGGTCGGGGGCAGCCGTGCCGGGGGGGGCACTGGAGGGGGGCGGCCGTGCCGTGGGGTGGGCACTGGGGGGGGGGGCGGCCGTGCCGGGGGGTGGGCACTGGGGGGGGACCGACCTGTATCTCTGCCTGTCTAATCCGCCCGTGTCCCTGCAGACCCTGCTGTGCTGGGACATGGGGGGCCCCGCGCCGGGAGCCCCCCTCCTCTGGCGCTCGCTCCCTGGCTGCCACCGCGACTGGCTCAGCGGCTGCGTCTGGGTCGGGCCCCAGCTGGTGAGTGGGGAGGGGGCGTAGCTGGCGGGGGGGGGGGGGCAGGACCCCCTGTGCCTCTCCCTGACCCCTCCCCACCCTCCCTCCCCAGCTGTCCTGCTCCGGCGATGGCACCGTGCGGCTCTGGGACCCAGCCACCGGCCAGCAGCTCCGCGAGTTCCTGCCCCACTGCGGCCCTGTCAGCGCCGTCCTGGCCACGGTAGGGACCCCCGGGGGGCGGGGCGGGGGCCCGGTGCCTGGCCTGGGGGGCACAGGCGGAGGACACCCCTCCCCCGCGCGCTCGGTGCCGGCTGGGCGCGCGCTGGCGTTGGGCCGCGACGGGACTCTGGCCGCGTGGGACCTGCTGGGCGTGGAGCTGACCCACTTCCCGGCGCACCCCGGGCTGGTGAACCAGGGCGCCGGCTTCGTGGGAGCAGGTGAGCTGCTGGGGAGCGGGCACTGCCCTCCCCGGTGTGGGTCGGACCCCCAGTGCCCCCCACTCGCCCCCCAGTGCCCATCTCTCTGGGTCCTTCTTCTGCAGACGGCGATTTCGTGGTGGCCACGGCCGGGGGCGACGGGCGGGTGCAGCTCTGGAGCCCCTTTGAGGTGAGATGGGACCTGGGGGACCCTGCCCCAGGGCAATGGGACTGCCCCTCCCCCACCTCACCCCCGCTAACGTCTCTCTCCCGCCCCCAGCTGGGCCGCCCGCGGGCGTTGGTGGGGCACAGCGCCCCGGTGAGCGGCGCTGCCGTGAGCCCGGCTGCCGCCCGCATCCTGACGGTGTCGGGGGACGGTGCCCTGCGCGTGTGGGCAGAGCCCTGGCAAGCGGGTGAGAGACTCCTTCACCGGACACCCCTCCCCCTCCCGCCCATCAGACCCCAGTCCCCTGCCAGAGTCGGGGAGAGAACCCAGGAGTCCTGGCTTCCAGCCCCTCCCCCCCTCGACTCTAATGCACCAGTTCCCACTTCCCTCCCAGAGTCAGGGAAAGAACCCAGGAGTCCTGGTTCCCAGCCCCCCTGCTCTAACCCACCAGATCCCATTCCCTCCAAAGAGCCGGGGAGAGAACCCAGGAGTCCTGGCTTCCAGCCTCTCTCTCTCCTGGCAGGAGGCGCTGAAGGGCCCAATTGGCACCGTGGGGCTGTATCTGCCCTGGCCTGGTCTCCTGACGGGACGCTGGCGGTGTCGGGTGGGGAGTGTGGGGAGCTGATTTTGTGGGGGGAGGCCAAGGCCCTGGCCATGGTGCAGGTAGGTTGGCTGTGGGATGGGAGGCGGGCGGGGGGGGGAGCCTGCTAAGGGGAGGGGGAAGGAGGAGGGTTGGGGGTGGTTGGGGGAAGGCGGATGGGGTGGGCGGGACGGGGGCGGGTTGGGGGTGGTTGGGGGAAGGCGGATGGGGTGGGCGGGACGGGGGCGGGTTGGGGGTGGTTGGGGGAAGGCGGATGGGGTGGGCGGGACGGGGGCGGGTTGGGGGTGGTTGGGGGAAGGCGGATGGGGTGGGCGGGACGGGGGCGGGTTGGGGGTGGTTGGGGGAAGGCGGATGGGGTGGGCGGGACGGGGGCGGGTTGGGGGTGGTGGGGGAAGGCGGATGGGGGTGGGCGGGACGGGGGCGGGTTGGGGGTGGTTGGGGGAAGGCGGATGGGGGTGGGCGGAATGGGGGCGGGAGGAGGGTTGGGGGTGGCTGGGGTGGGCGGGATGGGGGTCCGCAGACCAGCCCCCGATCACTCCCCTCCCCCCCAGGCCGGCTCCGGTGCTGTCTGTGCCCTCTGCTTCGCCTCCTCCCGCAGCCTCCTGGTGGCGTCGGCGGGCGGCAGCGTCTGGCTGTGGGGCCTGCGTGGCGACCCCGGGGCCCTCAGGTGAGCTGGGGGGCAGGGAGGGGGTTGGGGGAGCGGGGCCGAGCCGGACGCCGGGGTCCCCTTTCCCGAACCAGCCTCTACAGCTGGCCTGGGCCCCCCCCTCAGCGTCTCTCTCTCTCAGCCTGGAGCGTGAGCGCCCCCTGGGGGAGGTGGCGGCTCCTGTGACCTGCATGGGGCCAGCCGGGCCCCCCGGCTACCTGGTCCTGGGGCTGGCGAACGGGGAGGAGCTGCTCTTCCGAGACCACCGGACCACCCTGAAGCCCCTCTGGTGAGTGGGGAATGGGGGGGGGGAGCAGGTCCCCTGGGGGGGGGGGGGAGCAGCCCTCTCTGGTCCCGGGTCTGCCCCACTTCTCTGCCCCTGTAGCTTTGTCGACCCGGACGCCTGGGTTCAGGACGCCCCCGAGTTCCTGTTTGACACGGCTGTGACCCCGGACGGGCGGCTGCTTCTGTGGAAGGGGATGAGAGACCCCACCCTGTACGAACTGGTGAGTAACGGGGAGGGGGACCCAGGCACCCAGCCCTCGGCCCCCCCCTCCCCAATGCGCCAGGCCCAGCCCTGCCCACCTCCCGGTGCCCAGCCCTGCCCACCTCCCTCCTACCAGTGCACTAGGGTCCATGGCAGAGAACCCAGGAGTCCGGGTGCCCAGTCTCCCTCCATCCCCCACTCCCCTCCCAGAGAACCCAGGCGTCCGGGTGTCCACCCCCCTGTTGTTTGCTCTGCAGAGGGTGGGGGAGTCGGCGGAACTGGAGAAATCCCGGGAGGCCGAGATCCGCCTCTGGGATCGGGACGAGGACGGCGACTCTGGCTGGGTCAGCCGGGCCTGGCTCTGCCCCGGTGAGTCCCGGCTCCGAGCCCCGGAGCTGCGGGTGGGGAGTGGGGGGCACCGGCAGGCCTGGGCCAGGGGGAAAGGCTGGGCTGGCAGGAGGCTGCGGGATGGGAGCCGAGGTGGCCAGCAGGGGCTGGGGGTCGAGGGCAGGGGGCTGCGGGGCGGGAGTCGGGGTGGGCAGCAGGGGCTGGGGGTCGAGGGCAGGGGGCTGCGGGGCAGGAGTCGGGGTGGGTGGCAGGGGCTGGGGGTCGGGGGCTGCAGGTCGGGAGTCGGGGAGGGTCGGGGGCAGGGGGCTGCGGGGCAGGAGTCGGGGTGGGTGGCAGGGGCTGGGGGTCGGGAGTCGGGGAGGGCAGGGGGCTGCGGGGCGGGAGTCGGGGTGGGCAGCAGGGGCTGCGGGTCGGGAGCTGGGGTCGGGCGCGAGGGGCGGTCGGGGGTTTCAGCTCTGGCCCCTCGCAGACTCGTCCCTGCTCCTCGCCGGCTCCGACGGGACGCTCTGGACTCAGGCCCTGTGGAGCGAGGAGGACGACGCAGCCGAGTCCTGGAGCAGCGAGCGGTGGCGGCGGCAGCGGGTGAGAGCCCCCTGGCTGGGTCCTCTGCCCTGGCATGGCCCATCCCTCCTTCCCTGCTGGCAGCAGCCCGCTCTGCTGCGCTGGGGGGTGGGTGGATCTTCCCTCTGCCGCCCTGCTCAGCCCGGCGGATGTTTCCCGCGGTGCCTGGCAGCGGCGTAGTCAGTAGGGTCCAGGGGTAACGCCCAGCTCAGCGAATGAGCGTTCTCCCCGTCCTTGGGAGGGGCTGGGCCTGGAACCCCTCTGACCCCAGCCTCAGGCCGGAAGTGCCGAGTCGAGTCTGGGGCGACCCCTCGGGGCAGGGGTCTCCTGTCCCTCCACATTAACCCCTTCATGGCCTGTGCCCCTCAGATCCACAGCGCCAAGGTCACGGCCCTGCACAGCTGCGGGGACGTGCTGGTGACAGCGGCACTGGACGGAGACGTCAAGATCTGGGAGCGCGCCGCAGGGAAACTGGTGGGTGGCGCGATACGGTGCCCCGCAGCCCCCTCCCAGTGCCCCTCCCTCCCGACCCACAGCCCCCTGCCAGTGCCCCTCCCTCCCGACCCACAGCCCCCTCCCAGTGCCCCGCACTCCCGACCCACAGCCCCCTGCAGTGCCCCTCACTCCCGACCCACAGCCCCCTGCCAGTGCCCCTCACTCCCCGCCTCAGAGCCCCGCCAGCCCAGCCGGTGCCCCTCACTCCCGACCCACAGCCTCCTGCCAATACCCCTCACTCCCGCCTCAGAGCCCCGCCAGCCCAGCTGGTGCCCCTCACTCCCGACCCACAGCCCCCTGCCAGTGCCCCACACTCCCGACCCACAGACCCCTGCCGGCCCCCTCCCAGTGCCCTCACTCCCGACCCACAGCCCCCTGCCAGTGCCCCACCACTCCCGCCTCTGAGCTCCCTGCCAGCCCAGCCGTTGCCCCTCCCTCCCGACCGGCAGCCCCCAATTCTCTCTGACCCCCCCCCCCTCCCCGTTCTCTCTCTGCAGCTGGGGCAGTTCCGCTGCGCTGCCCCCGTGTCCTGCCTGCGCCCCCGGCCCGGCCCGGCCTCTCAGCTGCTCCTGGCCGCGGGCGACACCCTGGGCAACGTCTATTTCCTGGAGTGGGCCTGTCTGGGGGGGGACGGGGCTGAACCCCGACCCCCGGGACCGGTGAGGACACAATAAAGCCGCCCGCTGAGCTCTGACGAAGGTGGACTTTGTTCCTTGGTCCTGGCGGGGCCAGAGGGAGGGGGGAGCTAAGAGGCCAGAGACCCCTCCCCTCGGGAGATGTGGTAACTCTCAGGCCCCCCCCCCCCAGCCTCATTGGGGGGCAGAAACTCCCCCCTCAGTAGCCCTGCCCCCCCTCAGCACACTGCCCCCTAGTGGCTGAAGCCAGAAATGCAGCAGGGCCCCCACAGGGACTGGTACCCAGTTTATTGCTGTAGAAAGAAGGCTGAGTGGGGTGGAGGGGGGCGGAATGGGGGTCAGCCCCCCGGGGGGGGTGGGGGGGGTGGAAGGAGGCCCCCGGGGCCCCTCACCACAGCGGGGCGAAGTTGAAGCGCACCTGGAGCAGGTAGCGCATCCGCACCTGCCCCGGGTCGTAGACGACGAACTCGTTGTAGTTGAGGGTGTAGCCGCGGGGGTTCGTCACGCCCGTCTCCACGGCTGGGCCCCAGCGGCACCGCGGCCCCGTCCCTGCGGGCAGACGAGCCGGGGGTCACGGCCAGGGTCACTCCCCCCCCCCCGGTGCCCAGTTCTCCCCCTCTCGTCTCCCTCCTGACGGGCTGGCGCGGGGCACCTGGCTGGCAGGACCTGCACCCCCCGGGCGGGGTTCTCCCTTCGCCCACTGCTGGGGCGGAGCTGTTCATCTTCTCGGGAACCAAACGGGGGCTGCAGGACCAGTGAGTTGGGGGGTTCGGGACCGGCACCGTTGACCCTGGGGGGCATAACGGGGCAGCTCTGCCCACCCTGGGGATCCAGACTGCCTCAATGTCCCCCTCAACTTGCTTGGGGCACAAAATAAATGGGGGGGGGGTACAGGAAAGCCCCCCCCCCCCACCAGCCTCTCCTGGGGCCAAGTGAGGCTCCACTGGGAGCATGGTGCCAGGGGGCAGAGCGTCCCCGTCACTCAGGGCGAGCGCCATGGGGTGCCAGCCCTGCCCCCCTCCCCCGGTACTCACAACATGACGCTGTTGGCGGGGGCGGGCGCCAGCTTCCCCAGCCCCTTGGTGCTGTGCTTCCCGGGGGCAGCGTCCCGGCCTCGGCGTTCGCCTCCAGCAGCTCCTGGCACTCGCCCAGCGCCACCTGCAACGGGAGAGGGGCCCAGTCCACAGCCGTCCCCCTAACCCTAACCCACCCCCCCCGAGCCGGGAGAGAACCGGGGGGTCCGGGCACCCAGTCCACAGCCATTGCCCCCCCCAGAGCGGGGAGAGAACCGGGGGGGGGGTCTGGGGGGCCCGGTCCACAGCCATCCGCCCCCTCCAGAGTGGGGAGAGAACCGGGGGGGGTCTGGGGGGCCCGGTCCACAGCCGTCCGCCCCCCCCCCCAGAGCGGGGAGAGAACCGGGGGGGTCTGGGGGGCCCGGTCCACAGCCATCCCCCCCCCCCCCGAGCGGGGAGAGAAGCGGGGGGGCTGGGCGCCCGTCCCCCTCCTCCGGGGTGGGGCTCACCTCACACAGCAGCAGCAGGCCCACGGCGCGCTGGCGCGAGGCGAAGCAGTAGTTGGCGCTCTTGGACGACATGTCGGCGAAGTAGACGCCCTTCCCGAACTGCGGGGGCAGGGAGGGGTTAGACTGGCGGGGGGGGGGGGGGCGCTGGGAAAGGGCCACGGGGGGGGGGTAGACGGGTGCCGGGAGGGGTGAGGGAGGCAGCTGGGAAGGGACTGAGGAGGGGGGGGGCAGGCGGGTACCCGGGGGCAAGGGGGGGGTCTTACCATGTAGCCGGTGACAGGGGCCTCGGGGGGGGCCACTCGCAGCCCCTGGCTCAGGATCCCCACCCAGTTGCCCAGCCTGGAGCCGTGCCACAGCAACATCCTGGGGGGGGGGGAACAATGGGGGGTGGTGAGTCCCGGTCCCACCCCCCCAAACCTTCCCCTTTGCTGGCTGGGATCCAACCCCCCCTCCCGGCTCTCCTGCCCCCCCCCGCGTGAACTGTGAGACTTACCCGGGCACTGGGGGGCAGTGAGCTGACGGAACTGGGGGAGGGGCCCTGGGGGGGGCAGACATGTAACCCCCCCAACCCCTGTTCCCAGCCCTGGGGCCCCCCAGCTCCTCCTGCCCCCCGGATCCCTGGCCCCAGGCCCCCCCCCGGCCCCTCACCGGTTGGGCAGGCTGGCGCGGAAGGGGGGCTCGCCGGCCCGGCGCAGGGCGAAGGCCTCCAGCAGCTCCATGGAGTAGTCGCGGTGGGTGGGCGCGTGGGTGGAGAGCAGGTACCGCTCCAGGACCTGGGGGGAGCCGTGGGGCCTAAGACAACCCCAGCCCTGCCCCCCACTGGCCCCCCCTTCAGCCTCACATCTTCAGCCCCCCACCCCCGACTGGTGCCCCTGGTCACCGCCCCCTCACCTGCCCACCTGCCCCCCCCCCCCCCAGCTTCCCCATTGCTAGGGGCCTCCCAGCCCCCTGACCTGGAAGTGGGCGGAGTCCCGCTCCAGGGGGCGGAGCTCACAGCCCAGCGTGCGGTAGCTCCGGTCCAGCGGGTGCTCCTGGCCGTGCAGCTCCGAGCGCGCCAGCTTGACGGCGATCTGGATCTCGCCAGGGCCTGGGAGGGGGGAGTCGGGGGTCAGAGGGGGCTGGACGGACAGAGAGGGAGGGACAGACCCTCACCGCCCCGCCCCGCTCACCTCCAGCAGCTGCACCTTCTCCTGAAGCTCCTGCCACGTCCGGATCAATGGGGGGGTCCGGAGCCTGTGGGTGTGGCGGGGGGAGAAGCAGAGTGAGCCTGGGCGTGGGGGGGAGGGCTGGAGGGGCAGGGCAGGGTTGCCAGGTGGCCGGTTGACAGGCCATCAAAAGGCTGGTTGGCGGCACAGTGGGGCTAAGGCAGCCCCCCTGCCTGCCCTGGCTCCGCCCAGCTCCTGGAGGCAGCGGCAGGTTTCACCCCCCAGCTCCTAGGCGTAGGGGCAGCCAGGGGGCGCTGCACTCTGCCCCCGTCCCAAGCACCGCAGTTCCCAGCCAATGGGAGCTGCAGGGGCGGCGCCCGTGGACAGGGCAGCGTGGGGAGCCGCCTGGTCATGCCTCTGCGTAGGAGCTGGAGCGTGGCCATGCTGCTGCTTCCGGAAGCTGCTTGAGGTAAGTTCCCGCCCTGAGCCTGCACCCTTCAGCCCCTCCTGGGCCCCCACCCAGGCCTGATTCCCCTTCTGACCCCAAACCTCTCATCCCCAGCCCCACCCCAGAGCCCGCACTCCTAGTCAGAGCCCTCACACCGCCTCCAATCCTCTTCCTTAGCCCAGTGAAAGTGAGCAACTGAAGTGGGGGTGGGGAGAGTGAGTGATGGGGGGGTATGCAGGGGGCGGAGCCTTGGAAGAGGGGCGGGGCAAGGGTGTTCGGGGGGGGGGGCATTCAGCCGGAATGCTGGGAAGAGGAGCGGGGACACTCGGGGGGGAGCAGGGACTGGTGGGGGGCAGAGGGGGGCACTGACCCGAAGTCATGGGGCACGCGGGGTGTAGAACTCGTTGCAGGCCTCCAGCAGGGCCCGCCCGGTGTCCCCGGCCCGCAGAACCGCCTCCACCTTCTGCAGGGACTGGAACCCGGCCCGGACCTGCTCCCGCCGTCAGCTTCCCTGGGGGGAGCGGGTCAGAACCACCGGTGCCCGGCAACTCCCCCGGATCCCCTCCCCCCAGAATCCCCCCCAACCCGGCCCGGACCTGCTCCGCCGTCAGCTTCCCTGGGGGGAGCGGGTCAGAACCACCGGCGCCCGGCAACTCCCCCGGATCCCCTCCCCCAGAATCCCCCCCATCCCGGCCCGGACCTGCTCCGCCGTCAGCTTCCTGGTGGGGAGCGGGTCAGAACCACCGGCGCCCGTCCCACCCCCACGAGTCTCCAAACTCCCCCCCGGAACCGCCCCCAACCAGCTGGATCTGCTGACAGCTTCCCCGGGGGGCGGGGGGGGGGGGTCAGAAACTGCCGCCCCCCCCCTCCAATCGCTCCCCCCATGCGGGGGGGGGGGGGGGGGCTCACCGAGAGGGGCCTTCCTGGTGTCGTATTTCATCTCCAGCACCATCTCCTCCATGGCCTGCAGGTCACAGACCAGCCCAGCAGCGCCTGCACCCGGGGGTCCAGCCGCGAGGCCGGCTCGGGCTGGGGGGGGCCCGTGCGGCTCGGCTCTGTGGCCTGGGGGGGGGGGGATGGTTACTGTGTCACCCAGCCGGGCCCGGAGCCCCCCCCCCCCTCAACACTCCCACAGAGGTGGGCCACAGCCCGCAGCTTCCCCACGCCAGCTGGGGGGCCTGCCTGGGGGTTTGTAAGGGGCAGGAGGCCATCGGGGGGGGTCCCACTCACGGGGGGCCGGCTGTCCATGGGCAGGTCATGGGGGGGCTGTAGGGGGCTATGGGGGGGTTAGGGGGCCATGGGGGGGGTTAGGGGGCCGTGGGGGGTCACACTCACGGGGGGCCAGCTGTCCATGTGCAGGTCATAGGGGGGCTGTAGGGGACTATGGGGGGTTAGGGGGGCGGTAGGGGCCGTGGGGGGTAGGAGGCCGTGGGGGGGTTAGGGGACTGTGGGGGGGTCCCACTCACGGGGGGCCGGCTGTCCATGTGCAGGTCATAGGGGGGCTGTAGGGGACTATGGGGGGGGTTAGGGGCCGTGGGGGGGGTTGTCACACTCACGGGGGGCCAGCTGTCCATGTGCACGTCATGGGGGCTGTAGGGGCTATGGGGGGTTAGGGGGCTGTGTGTGTGGGGGGTTAGGGTCCGTGGGGGGGCTAGGGGGCCGTGGGGGTGTGTGTCACACTCACGGGGGGCCGGCTGTCCATGTGCAGCAGGTCGTACTTGCCCGGCACTTTCTCGAAGTTGCCCCGCTCGGCCCAGTGGTTTTTGGTCTTGTCGAGGAACCTGGGGGGAGAGACGGAGAGGGGGGTAAGGGGGAGGGTGAGGGGGGTGAGGGGAGCGAGGAGGGGACGAGGGGGGTGAGGAGGGGGTGAGGGGGGTGAGGAGGGGGCGAGGGGGGTGAGGAGGGGGCGAGCGGGGGCTCTATGGGGTTTGGGGGGGAGGGAGGGACTCACTTCTTAGTGAAGATCTCCTTGGCTTGGGCGAGGTCCGCGGCGCAGGACACCAGTGCGTGCTGGCCCGGCCGCCCCACTGCGGGGACAGGACAGACGGGGTGATGGGGGGCACTGCCCCGCCCCCCCCATACCCTGCCAGGTCCCCCCCCCCACGCCCCCCCCCCCAGCTCCCATGGACCTCGCCCCCCCACCTCTCTTCCGTGCCCCCCTGTCACGTATACTGGAATAATTTGGTACCATATAGATCATTGGGGTACCAAATATTATGTGCAGGGGTCATAACAGGTGTCTATGACCATATGTGTGTATCTATTTTGGAACTGAAGTTATGGATATTGGATAAAAGGTGCCTGGACTTCAAACTTAAGCTTGGCTCCTGGGTGAAATCTCAGACAGGCTGGTGCTAAGTTGAGCCCATTAAAGGGCCATCAACTGCACAATGAACTGTGTCCACACCTGAGGAGAGGAGCCTCCCCAGGAATGGGACATGCCTGGGCAAAAAACTGAATCATTGAGAGTCTGGTAATAGGACCATGTGGCTGGGAACCTTCAGTTTGCAACCAGACTCTGCATAAGGAGGAGGAGGGTCTTCGCCCACAGGAGGAAGTCTATAAAGCCTGGAAGAACATCCTCCATTTTGTCTTCTACCTCCAGCCTGCAGCCTGGTCTTGCTTCCAGCTCTGAATGGACTTTGCTACACAGGTGAACTCTGAACTAAGGTGCTGGACCCATCCCCCAAATGAGATGCTTTCTAAAGACTTTGATTTAAACCTGCAGTTTATTCTACCTTTGCTGCAAGCCTAAACCAAGAGATGTGCCATTACTGCATGTAATTGATTTCTTTTAACCTTTCCTAACCCTCAACTATACCTATTTCCTTGCATAATAAACCTTTAGATTTTAGATTCTAAAGGATTGGCTACAGCGTGATTTGTGGGAAGATCTGATTGGTATATTGACCTGGGTCTGGGGCCCGATTCTTTGGAATTGGGAAGAACCGTTTTCTTTATTTGGGGGATTGGTTTTTCCATAACCATTGATCCCCAGGACAGGTGGCTGCTGGTGGTGATACTGGGAATCTGGAGTGTCTAAGGGAATTGCTTGTGTGACTTGTGGTTAGCCAGGGGGCGAAACCAAAGTCTTTCCTGTTTGGCTGGTTTGGTTTGCCTTAGTGTGAAGAAACCCCAGCTTTGGGCTGTAGTTGCCCCTTTGGAAGCAATCTGTCCTGATCTGACACTCACAGTTGGATCACACCAGGAACAGCACCGTCACAGTTGGATCACACCAGGAACAGCACCGTCACACACACCCCCCGCCACACCTCAGCCCCAGGCCACCCCCTCCGGCTCCCTCCCCCATGCCTGGTGCCCCACGACACTCCCCCAGCCCCCCATGGCCCCCGCCCCGCTCACCGCGCCCCCAGCGCATCCAGACGCTGTAGCTCCGCGGCCCGTCGTCCTCCAGCAGCTGAAGGACGTAGAACTTGTTGTTGTTGAACTGGAGGTTGGTCTGAGGGACGGAGGGACAGACGGGTGTGTGTGTGTGTGTGTGTGTGTGTGTCAGGGATGGGGCTGCGGGGGGGTCTCTGCCCACAGCCACCCCCCTTCCCCCAACTCCTGGGCAGGTGGCGCCCCCGGGTGGCAGGACCCCGGCGCCGCACTCACCTGGTTCAGCATCACGTCGTAGACGTCGTCGCCTTCGCAGTAAACATGGGCCTGGGGGGGAGAGAGCAGCGTCCTGAACCCCAGCTGGCCTGGGAGGGGATGGGGTGTGGGGCAGCCCCCTCTAGGGGGCGCTGCCCCCGATCCCAGCCTAGGGGGGACCGGCTGGCTCAGGGGTGTGCAGCTTTTTCCCCTCTAGGGGGCGCTGGCCCCGATCCCGCCCCAGGGCAGGGATTGGCTGGGTCGAGGGGGTGGGGACCGGACAGCCCTGGGGCAGGGATTGGCTGGGTCGGGGGGGGTGGGGACCGGACAGCCCTGGGGCAGGGATTGGCTGGGTCGGGGGGTTGGGGACCCGACAGCCCTGGGGCAGGGATTGGCTGGGTCGGGGGGTTGGGGACCCGACAGCCCTGGGGCAGGGATTGGCGGGGTGGGGGGGACGGACCGGACAGCCCTGGGGCAGGAGGTCTTGTGTTACCTTCCCCAGTTTAGCGGAGCACTCGGGATCCACCGGCGCCTTCCCCTTCACAATCAGGGTCTTGACGACCTCTGGGGGCGAGAGCCGGGAAGGGGGAGGGGTTAAGAGAGGTCAGTGCAGGGATCTGGGGGATGTGGCGTATGAGAAACACCAGAGATCCAGCCACGCCATCGGCCCCTTCTCCGGCAGCCACGAGGAGCAAGCGGTGTCCAGCCCATGTCTGCGCGGCATTTGGAATGAGGCGGGACCACACACTCCCAGCGCAGGGGAGGGGCGGCGCCTATCAATCACCCCCCGTTTCCAAATCAGCTTTGCTGCCCAACTCGCACCCAAGAGTCGCAAAAGAGCCGGCCGAGACGATCTCCGCCCTGCTGGCACTCGTCTGAACTCAACCCTGGGATAATGGGGACATCCCTGAAGAGCAGAAGAGCGCGGCACAAGCTTTAGGCTGATTAGCCTGACGAAACGCCGGGGCAGAACAACACAAAAGCGGAGGCGGGATTCAAGCGATCATAGGCACAGGCCAGGCAGGTGTCAGGGAAAACAAACAAAGCCGATCGTGTCCGCTGGTGGCGCGACGGGTTTTGTCGACCCAGGGAACTCTTGATGGCGTGTGACTTGGCACCGTGTGACCCGACCGAAACCTGAGAACCGCGGGCTAGTGACAAGGTGCCCGACGCGCGGATTAAAAACTGGCTAACTGAGAGATCCCCCCACACCTCGCCGTCACTGGGGAATCGCTGGAGCCGGGACGCTTTTGTCGGGGACACCGGCTGGTGGAGGGGGAAGTGACGTTGAGGCGTCTACACAGAAGGGGGCTGAGCACGGACCAATACGAAGTGACTCTTCCAGGAGCGGGGGGGGGGGGGGGAAGCTGGGATTCCTGGGCACACATTTTTGATGCCAGGGCTGGAGCAAACAGCTGGCAGAGGGATGCCATCGGAGCACGGGCGCTGTCGATCGCCACCCCTCACCTGTGCTCTCTCCCCCGGCTCCGGGGTTGGCCCCCCCATCCCGGGGTCTCTTCGGTGCTGGGGGCCGTTGCGGGGACAAGACGCCAGGGACGGAGCTGGGTTCAGATCCCCCATCGTCATCCACAGCGTCTGTGGAGAGAGGCCACGGGTCAGAGGGGGAGGAGAGGGTGCCGCACCCCAGAGCTGGCCGCATCTCAGTGCCCGGAGAGCCACCCTGTGCACCCGACGCTGGCGTCGGATTCTCCTGCCAGCTCCCTGGCTCGTTAACGACTAACGAGCTTACGCTCTGGCAGTGAGGCCTGCCCCACCCCGGGGTACCTGCGACCTGCTTGCCAACCGGAACTGGGCCCTGGGAGCACGAACCCCTTCCCCCAGCTTCCCAAAGAGCCCGCTCTACCCACTAGGCCCCATTCCCCTCCCTGAACCAGAGGGAGAACCCAGGAGTCCTGGCTCCTTCGTACCTGACTCCCTCCGCTCCATCCGGCGCTGGTACCCGGTTCTGACGTTGGTCTGGGTCATCTGGGCCGTGTCCAAGGTGTAGCGGGTCCGGCCGAACGTCACCTCTGGGCTGGGCCCCCCGTCGCCGCGCCGCGCCCCCTCCAGCGCCAGGCAGGTGTCAGCAGGGTAGGGCAGCCACTGCCCCTCTCCGTCCCCCTGCCAGCACCACACGAAATCTGGGCCGCGGGCATCCTGTTAGCTCCCTGCCGGCGCTAACCCCTCGGCGGCCCCGCAGCTCCCCCCCTCTGGGGCAGTGCCCGTGATGGGGCATCGGACCCAGGTGTCCGGGCAGCAGAGCAGGGTGTTCACCCTTGGGGGCCCTGCAGCTCCCAGCCTCTGGGGCAGTGACCGCGACTAGGCATGGGACCCAGGTGTCCGGGCAACAGAGCAGGCTGCTCACCCCTAGGGGGCCCCATATCTCAGGGGAACGATCAGGACAGCATGGGACCCAGGCGTCCAGGACGACGTCGCTCCCCCCCCCCCCCCCGCCCCTGGGCACTCACAGGAGTCCTGGTCTTGGACGGCGGCGGCCACACATCTGTCCTGCCCCGTCTGTCCGTCCCGCTGCACCATGCGCCGCAGGTCCACGCGGGAGCCCACCGTCACGCTGGGTTTCCCCGCCCTGGGGGGAGACGGAGGCGGCTCAGGGCCTGGGACTCCCCCCCGCCACGGCCTGGGCCCCGCCCCGCCCCCGCCGGGGCACCCACCTGGCCGCCTGCGTCAGCGCCTCGCTCTGCTCCGGCCCGAAGCGATGCCAGGTGCCGCCGGGGTCCTGCCACTCCCAGCGCAGCTCCGGGGGCGGACCCGCGCCCCCCGCCTCGGCTGCCCTCCGCTTCCGGCTCATCCCGGGAGCGACCCGCGGGGCTGGCGGGCAGAGAGAAGGGACAGGGTGTGACGGAGCGGGAAGGTTTTTCGTGGTCTCTCCGGATACCGTGGGGGTGCCTCAGTTTCCCCTAGGCAAGTCTCTCCAGGGGGTGGGCTCAGGGCTGAGACGGTTGCAGAGCAAAGGACCAGTGGAAAGGAGCAGCCAAAGGAAAAGGGGAGGAGGGGCTGGAGAGCGAGTCTCAGTCCGGAGCTGGCTGGGGATGTGGAGTGAAGGGCAGACAGGGGTGTCTGGGTCACTGCCCCCCAAAATGGATCCGGCTGGGGGGTCCTGTTCTCTGTACTATAAGCGGAGGGGTCCGGTTCTTGGTACCTACAAGCTCTGGTTTAGATCACGTTCCTGTCGTCTAATAAACCTCTGTTTTATTGGCTGGCTGAGAGTCACGTCTGACTGCGGAGTTGGGGGGCAGGACCCACGGGCTCCCCCAGGACCCCGCCCGGGCGGGCTCACTGGGGGAAGCGCACGGAGGGGCAGAAGGTGCCGAATGCTCCGAGGTCAGACCCAGGAAGGTGGAAGCTGGAAGCTGTGAAGCTCCTAACCCTGGAGACAGGCTGTGGACGGAGAGGAAGCTTCCCCCCAAAGTCCTGACTGGCTTCATAGGGAGCAGTTCCAGACCATCGCCCCAGTGATCCCCAAGCCATATAGCCCCATATGGACCATTCGACTGCCAGCCATACAGCCTTGTACGGACCAGCACTGCTCCAGACCATACAGACCTTCCTACCAAAATCCATACGGCCTATATGGACCAGCACCCTCCCAGGCATTATAGCCCTATACAGACCAGCCTACCAAGATCCATATAGCCCTGTATGTACCAGCACAACCCCTGCCCCCAGGTCTTAGCGCCCCAGGTGGGCCATTGTACTGCAATCCATATAGCCCCTCACCTGCCCCTCAGGCAATATAACCCTATATTGACCAGGCAATGGCGAGCCATACAGTATTGTGTGGATCAGCACCCCCCATACCCTATAACCCTAAGCAGACCAGCCTATGGCCTGTGTGAATAAGCATGCCCCACCCACCCCCCCAGCCAATCACACAGCCCTATATGGACCATCCCATCCCAGGCAACAGCTCTGGACCCCACTGCATCCTCAATGCCATAGCCTAACCCCCCCGCCCCGTGCAATCCACCCAGGACCTTCACTCCCAGAAACACACCCCCCCCGCGAGCTCCCAGAGGACCCCTCCCTCACTGCATGCCCCCAGCCCTGGTGCACCCCCTAGGAATGCCTGAATCCCCCTCAACCCTCCCGCACCGCTACCCCAGCCCCACTGCACCCCCCAGGGTCTCCCTGCCCCCTCCATTCCCCCTCAACCCTCCCCCACCGAAAACCCAGCCCCACTGCACCCCCCAGGGTCTCCCTGCCGCCTCCATTCCCCCTCCACCCTCCCCCACCGCTACCCCAGCCCCACTGCACCCCCCAGGGTCTCCCTGCCCCCTCCATTCCCCCTCAACCCTCCCCCACCGAAAACCCAGCCCCACTGCACCCCCCAGGGTCTCCCTGCCCCCTCCACCCTCCCCCACCGCAACCCCAGCCCCACTGCACCCCCCAGGGTCTCCCTGCCGCCTCCATTCCCCCTCCGCCCTCCCCCACCGCAACCCCAGCCCCACTGCACCCCCCAGGGTCTCCCTGCCCCCTCCATTCCCCCTCAACCCTCCCCCACTGCAAGACCCCAGCTGCGCTGCACCCCCTAGGGATCCCCCCTTCAACTCTCCCCCATCTCAACCCCAGCCCCATTCCCCTCCCCACTGGTCCCTAGGTCCCTGAACCCCCCCTCCCCCGCTCCCCAGGCCCTCACGCCCTTGCACCCCATCTTCCCCCTGCACCCTTCCCCCAATGCTCCCCCCGCCCCATTTCACCCCCTTAGGGTTGGGTTCCCCTCCCCTCCCCTCCCCTCCCCTCCCCTCCCCCTACCCGGCAGCGGCGGCTCCCGCCCGCGCGTGCTCTAGGGAACGTTCCGGGAACCGAACTCTGGCCCAGCCCTCCCTCATTTGCATATCCCTCATTTGCATTAGCCCCGTCCGCTGCCCTGGGCGGTCGCGGGCGTGCAGGGGCACGAGCCCCGCCCCCTAAGCCGTCGGGTAAGGGGCGGGTTGGCGCGCAGGGTACTATGGGAAAGACAGTCATTGGCGGGCGGGGCCGGTTAATTTGCATAATGGGAGTGGTGCATACTGGGAATCCGGAGAGGGCGGGAACCGGCGGTTCCTCACCATCAGCTTAAAAGAGCAGAAGATCTGGGAGAGTTATATAACCCCGCTAAAACCGGAAACAGCGAGCTATATAGCCCTTTGGGCTGCACCCTCGATCCCTTCCCCTGTATGGGCCTTGCTGCCTGTCAGGGGCCATATCAACCCGTATGGGCCTTGCGTCCTCCTTGCTGCCTGCCTGAGGCCATAGAGAGCTGTATGGGCCTTGCAGTCTCCCAGCAAACCAGCTGTCAGCTGGGATGGTGGTTTCAACAGGCTCAGACAGGGTGTGATCTAGATTTGTGAATACAGCCCCCAAACCCCCCAAAAACATTGATCACTGAACATAGCAGGGCCCAGGGCTTGACCCCATGTAACCCTCTTCTGAGGCTGTAGGACAGTCCCTGGGGGCAGACACCGCACAACCCTGTTGTAGGGTGACACTGTCGGCATTGAGCTGCTGCCTGTTTTCAGCAATTGACCTTCACTTGTTGCCCCTTTGGATGCAACAGATAATGACACGAGGGCAACGGAGCTTTGTAGCCTGGGATTGCTCTACCCCAGGCCCTATATTCCAGTGGAGACCAGGAGGTAATTCTATACGGACCCAACCCCTTATATGGGTTTACAACCCAATTCAGAGCATTCTCCTCCGAACCCTTTTACATCTGCCCTCCCTCAAAACGGGCCATATAGTACCATATTGACCAGCACCCCTTTCGGGCTCTTACAGAACAAAGCCATCTCACCCATGCCAGGCCATATATCCCAGTCCAATATGGTCCATGCAATCAGGCATAGCTTTTTAACAAGGAGAGTCCTTACCCTGGGAACAATGTCCCAGGAACCAGAGAGGTAGCCGTGTTAGTCTGGAATAGCAGAGGTAACAAAGTCCTGTGGCACCTCTGACGAAGTGGGTATTAGCCCACGAAAGCTTATGCTTCAAAACTTTATAGTTAGTCTTTAAGGTGCCACAGGAGTTTGTTACCAGGAACCAGGAGGATTCGTCCTCGCTAACGATTTCTAAATCTTGCTCAGATGTTTCCCCAAATTGCTCCGCAAGTTTGGGGTGCTTCTCTGGCCTGTGAGATACTGGGTCAGCCTAGAAGATCCCAATGGTCCCTTCTGGCTTTGGAATCTATGAAGCCCCCATGCCTGGGCCGATATAGTCCCATATGGACCACAGGGACTCCTAGCCCAGTTCAGATCACCGAACCCCTTCCCAAGATCCTGTGTAGAGGGCCCCAGGACTGGGGCCATTTCGCTAATCCAACCTACGTCCAGCTGGCCCACAAAGCCGCTAGAGACCGGCTCCTCACTGTCCCTGCGATGAGCCTTTCAGCTACACCCCCATGCAGATTATTTTCCTCCCCCCAGATGTTCAGCTTGCTCCTCTCACCTGGGTGCTACGGCCCAGGGGAGGGTGTTGCATGCTGGGATAGTGTGGCCTGCCCCTCCCCACCTTGCTTGCCCATGAGCTCTGAGGCTGGGTGTGATCCAGGTTTTGGGCAGGACACCACCTACGGGTGGCTTCCCAGTGGGACGAGGGCCCCGGGGGCCAAGCTCCCGGCCCCTGAGGAAACGTTTCTCGCAAAAGGGTACAAATGCTTTATTTCAGACCAGAAGCATCTACCCCTCTGAACCCAGCCCCGGCTTCCCCTCCTCCCCACACGCAGCCTGCAGACCATCCTCCTCCTCCTCCCGGTGGTAGATGGGCCCTGAACTCCGGAGCCGGTGAAGATCCCAGCGGCCAGCCCCTAACTGGTGGTGGAGCTGGCGCCTGGCTCCCAGCACGGTCTGGCTGTAGCGGTGCCCGGCGACGGAGGGGGCAGTTCCCCGGCTAATTGCTCTCGAGTTGCAACTGTGGCCCCCGAGGTCCCGGCCGACTTTGTCTGGCTGCTGCTGCCGCGGCTGGGCCTCATGGCTGGGCGACGGGGCCGCGCCGAGCGCTCTCCCTGCCAGGCCGGTGCCAGCGTTCTGCTTGCCCCGCCTCGCCGAGGGGCTTTGGGGGCGCAGTGCTCTAGGGCCAGGGCAGGGCTATAGAGTCCCCGTGGCGGTGGGCACAGGGCTCTCCGTCTCCAAGGCCCCCCAGCGGGCAGCGTCCCCGGCGGCCGGCGGGCAGCACCCCTTGGCCCGGGCGTGGGTGCGCTGGTGCACCACCATGTTGGAGCGGCGGTGGAAGCGCCGGCCGCACTGGGGGCAGGCGAAGGGGCGCTCGGCCGTGTGGGTGCGCTGGTGGCGGATAAGATTGGAGCTGCGGTGGAAGCGTCGGCCGCATTCGGCGCAGGCGTAGGGCTGCTCGCCGGTGTGGGTGCGCCGGTGCACGGTGAGGGCCGAGCTCTGGGCGAAGGCCTTGGGGCAGTCGGGGCAGCGGTAGGGCCGCTCGCCGGTGTGGCTGCGCCGGTGGGTGGCCAGGTGGGAGCTCTGGGCGAAGGCCTTGGGACAGTCGGGGCAGCGGTAGGGCCGCTCGCCGGTGTGGGTGCGGCCGTGCACCACCAGGTCCGAGCGCTGGGCGAAGCTGCGCCCGCAGTCCCCGCAGCGGTAGGGCGACTCCTCCAGGTGGGCCCGCTGGTGGCGCCGGTGCACCGTGCTGTGGGCGAAGGCCAGGCCACAGACGCCGCAGCGGTAGGGCCGCTCCCCGGTGTGGGAGCGCCAGTGACGCAGCAGCTCCGAGCTGCCGGGGAAGCCCTTCCCGCACTGGGCGCAGCGGTAAGGCCGATCGGGCTGGTGCGTGCGCCGGTGCTGGGCCAGGTTGGAGCCGGTGCTGAAGCCCTTGCCGCAGTCGGCGCAGCGGTAGGGCCGCTCCCCGGTGTGGGTGCGGCCGTGCACGGCCAGGTCGGCGCGCCGGGCGAAGGCCTTGGGACAGGCCGGGCAGGGGAAGGGGCGCTCCCCGGTGTGGGCCCGCCGGTGCACGGCCAGGTTGGAGCGTTTGCCGAAGCGCCGGCCGCACTCGGGGCAGGGGTGGGGGCGCTCGCCCGTGTGCACCCGCCGGTGCTTGGCCAGGCCCGAGCTCTGGGCGAAGGCCCGGCCACACTCCTCGCAGGCGTAGGGGCGCTCCCCCGAGTGCGAGCGCCGGTGCACGATCAGCGTGGAGCTCTGCGAGAAGGCCTTGCCGCACACGCTGCACCCGTACCGCCCGGGGCGCCCCGGGGCGGCCTGTCCCCCGGCCCTCGGCGGCTCCCCCTCCCCCACGGCCTGGCCCCCATGGTCCCCCTTCCTCCGGCCACCCGCATCCGAGAGCGTCCCGGCATCTCCGTGAGTCTCTTCCCACCGCACATCCAGTCCCGGGTCTCCGCTGGCCCGGTGCCCGCCGGTCCCCTCCTGTGGGGGGGTGCTGGCTCCACCCTGCCGCGGGCCCCCCAAGGCCGCCAGCTCAGCCGGGGTCAACATCACAGGAGGGGTCCCCTGGGCCATCGGGCTCCACGTCCCGGCACCTGCGAGAGGAGAAACATCAGGGAGATGGACAGCGCCCCAGGCCGGCCTGTCGCCAGAGGGGGGCAGTTGGCAGCCCGGACTCCTGGGTTCTATCCCAGCTCTGGGAGGGAAGTGTGTCGGGGGTGTCTAGTGATGGGGGGGGGGGAGTGAAGCCCAACTCCTGGCTTCCGAGCCTAGCGCGGGGAGGGGAGAGGGGACGAGTAGCTTGGGCTGGGGGGGGGGCACTGGGGGCTGGGAGCCCAGCTTATGGAGGGAGTTCTCATGGCTGGCTGGGAGTGGGGAGGGGGCCGGACTCCTGGGTCCCGAGGCCAGCCCGAGTTCTGGTGGCTGGCTGGGGGTGGGGAGGGGGCCGGACTCCTGGGTCCCGAGGCCAGCCCGAGTTCTGGTGGCTGGCTGGGGGTGGGGAGGGGGCCGGACTCCTGGGTCCCGAGCCCAGCCCGGGGTCTAGTGGCTGCTGGGAAGGGGCCGGACTCCTGGGTCCCGAGCCCAGCCCGGGGTCTAGTGGCTGCTGGGAAGGGGCCGGACTCCTGGGTCCCGAGCCCAGCCCGGGGTCTAGTGGCTGCTGGGAGGGGGCCGGACTCCTGGGTCCCGAGCCCCGCAGCCGAAGCCGCCCCAGCACTGGCCCGGCTCGGCTCTTACCCCAGGGGGCGCCGCGCTCCGCCGGGACCCCGCTCGGATCCAGCGTCCCCGGGCCGGACTACCGCTCCCGGCATGCCCCGCGCGGGACTACCGCTCCCGGCATGCCCCGCGGGGCCGCCCCGCCCCTGCCCTGGGGGGGGGGCTGTACCCCCCGCTCTCCCCGTGCACCCCCCACCCCTGCACCCCAGCCCCTCAGTACCCCAGTCCTGCCAGGGCTCTTCACCCCCAGAGCCTGCACCCCTATCGCTCCCCATGCACCCCCAGAGCCTGCACCCCTATTGCTGACCCTGCACCCCCAGACCCTGCACCCCCAAATCTGCCCCTGGCTACACCCCAACCTACTTCACAGCTCTGCCAGTGCCCCCCAGCTCTTCTCATGCACCCCCCACCCCATACCCCCAGCTCTGCCCCTGCACCCCAACACCCCCTTCCCGCGCTCCCCAAAGTATTTGGGGAAACATCATCCTGGGAGGGGTTCCTGGGAGGGGAGCGGCGTTGGGGGCGGGGAACAGGAGGAGAGGGATTCGGGGCTGCAGTGGGGGGAGCTATGGGGAGGGGGATAAATGGGGCTGGGTGGCAGGGGAGAGGGGAGAGGTTGGGGTCGGAGGTGTTGAGGGGGGACACTGGGGAGAGGAGGGGCAACTGGCAGCCCCATGTGCTCCCGGCTCGTGGGTGTGCACCCAGATCTGGGGGGTCCAGCCCCTAGGTGGGACACAGCCCCCCTCCCTGACCACCCATGTGTGGGGTGGGATCCAGGGGGCCCCTTTACCCCTCTCTGCCCTACCCCCAGTGCGCTTTCCTCCCAGCCGGCCTGTCGAAGGGGCCTGAAGTCCCCAGGCTAGACTGGGTTTTCCAGCATTTCCCCACTAGTGTGGGGCTGCCCACTGCCTGGACCGCAGCCACCTATCCGCTGCGGCAATGGCCTGCTCTGGGGGCCCGGAAGGAGAGTGGGGTGGGCAAGCTTTTGGTCTCCTCACCCTGTTCCAGGACTCCTGGGGGCACAAGGGGGCTGGGAAAGAGCTTTATGCACCTCAGCCACCATGGGGCTGGCGGCGGAGCACTGCGTTACTTGTGGTCATGAGGAGTCACGGAAGGAGGATAGAGTTAAGGTGATGCAGGCATCCTTAACAGTGCATTGCCTGCTGTGGCCAGGTTTTGTTTGGCATGTGTCAGCGGTCTGCAAAGGGACAACCAGCCGGGAAACGGCCTGAACTCCGTGTAGATGCAGATTATGGGGAGCTGGGTGTGTGTTTAGGGAGATGACGGCAGGGCAGGAAAGTCGCTACAGTGAAACCTCCATTTAACGGACTAATTCGGGCGAGGGGGTGTCCGTTAAATGAAAAAGTCTGTTATTTAATAATAATTAAAAAAAAAAAACGAGCTGTCAGAGCAGCAGCCCGACCGCCACAGGGTCGGGGCGGCAGATCCGCAGCCCACCCGCTGCCGGGACCCGGGTGGCAGCCGGGAGCCGTCAGCCAGCCCGCCAGGATCCCAGCTGCCGGGAGCCGTCAGCCAGCCCGCCCGGGTCCCGGCTGCCGGGACTTGGGCGGGACCCGGGAGCCGGCAGCCTGCCCGCTAATGGGACCCGGGCGGGAGCCGGCAGCCAGCCCGCCCGCCAACCAGCCCGCCTGCTGCCATGACCCGGGCGGCAGCCGGGAGCCGGCAGCCAGCCCGCGAGAAATGGATTTGGGATGCATCAGACTTGCTCAGAAATTTTGTCCGTTGCATCCGAAGTCCGTTAAATCGAGGTCCGTTAAATCGAGGTTTTACTGTACTCACAGTTCTTCCCATTTTCCAACCCTTTCCCCTCTGGGCTGCGGTGAACAAAGGGTTAATGGCCAACTTAGCCCACCCAGGGCATGCTGGGAGGAGTAGTCCACCAGCAGCAGGGATGCTGGGAGTGATAGTTTTTGGCCACTTCCCTCCTAGGGTTAGGGTGGGTCTTTCCAGGACACCCCTCTTCACATTGCAGGTTGGGGGGTGTGATTCAGTCAAGCCACAGGGTGTGAAAGGGAGATGCCAACTCCCCCAGCCCCCCCACTGTAACCACTACACCCCGCTCCCCTCCCTGAGCCAGGTAGAACCCAGGAGTCCTGACTCCCAGGCCTCCCCCCCCACTCTAACCACTACACCCCGCTCCCCTCCCTGAGCCAGGCTAGAACCCGGGAGTCTTGGTGCCCAGCCTCCACTTCAGTTGGATCCCAAAGCCTGGCGTGGATTTTGGGATGAGGTGCAGAGGAGCCTGGGACATGGGTTATGTAGGCGTGAGGCCGGGGGGTTGCCCATCCCTGGGGGGGCAGGGCGAGGACTCGCCGCTCAGGGCATCCCTGGATCACGGAGCCACCTCATTCCCTCCCCCCCAGGGATTGGCGCTGGGCGCGCCCGGGGCACAGGAGACTGGCGCTTCCTGCTAAACCAGCTCCGCGGAGACCAGGGCCCTGCCCCTGGGCCGAATCCGGGACCCAAGGCGGCGCTGGGCCTGAGGGGGGCTGAGCCCAGGGACGGGGGCAGCCGGACGGAGCCCCAGTCTGCCTCCCCGGGGGCTGAGCTGCAGGGGTCCCTGGAGGAGGGGTCGCTGGCTACCCACCTAGATCATAGGGGCGGGGGCAGGGGCCAGCTCCGCTTCAGGGCAGCTTCTGAATCCCCATGGCCTGGAGCCTGGCACATCTCCTGGGGGCACCAGGTCCGGTGCCTGAGCCCAGTTGGCGCCATTTGCCCTGGCAGTGCTAGAGCTGCAGCTCCCCCCCCCCCCGGCACCCCCAAATCAGCTTCTCTTATGTTCCCAAGCTTTGGGGGAGCAAATGAAATGCCCCATGAGACGGCCTGCTGGGAGTGGGAGGTGAATTAGCGGGCAAAGCCCAGCCAGAACATCTCTTCCAATTCCCGACTGGTGGCGTTATGCGTGGTTGTTCTTAGCAGCCCCGCCCCAGAGCTGGCTGCATCTCAGCATGGGGTGAACCACCCTCATGCAGGTATCCCAGGCAAGGGGACTCAGGGTGGCTTGGTGGGCTGTGCGTCCTGTGCAGCGTAGCCCCTTTCCACATGCAGTCGGCACCCTGCCCCCCACCATCCCAGCCACAAGCAGCAGTGAGTTCCGCAGGTGACACGGACGGATTTCCCCTTACGGGCTCTCCTCTCCTGCATTAGAGTAATGCCACATGGATCCCCGGTGCTGGCTGATGGCCTCTGGGGTATTGGGTCCAGCTGCCGGGGGTCCACACACGATACCCAGAGGGGGCAATTCTAGAGGGCTGCCCCTGATCTCAGTGACACCAATGGCCCCAAATCCCCCCCCCCCCCCGAGCCTGGCTGATAGCTCCCTTCTTGGGCCCTGCCTGCTGGGTGTGGAGGGCAGTGGGTATGGCGAATGTAGCCCAGGAGAGAGGATGGGGCACCTGCCCCTGAGATGCAGCCAGCTCTGGGGTGGGGCACCTGGGGAACAGCCACATATAACCCTGCACAGGGATGGCTTCTCCGGTTCTGGGATGCAGCCAGCTCTGGGGTGGGACAGCTAGAGGACAGCAGCATACAACACAAAGGGATAAGATGACCCCCACCTTGGTCCCCCCCCCCCCCCCCCAGGTTGTGGGCAATAAATCTGGCCCAGCTCTGGCATGAGTGTCGACCAGCAATTGCCCAGCTGATCTGTCCTATCTGCCTGCCCCAGCTTCCTGCTCTGTCCCCGGCCCCCAGCGCACTCGCTTCCCAAACGCCCCTGGCACCCACGGCTGGCCAGCTGCGGGTGCAAACCAGCATCACCCACTGGCTGCAATGGCCACAATCCACCACCTGGGCACCTGGCCCCACTGACTCCAATGGAGTGACCCCAATGCAGGCAGGGGGTGATTCTGGTTTGACCCCAGGCAGCTGGGAGCAGAATCCGGCCCTGTCCCCACTGCTGTCAGGAGTGACTCCGGATTGACCCCGTGGGGGTGGGGAGCGGAATCCGGCCCTGTCCCCACTGCTGTCGGGAGTGACTCCGGATTGGCCCTGTGGGGGTGGGGAGCGGAATCCGGCCCTGTCCCCACTGCTGTCGGGAGTGACTCCGGATTGACCCCATGGGGGTGGGGAGCGGAATCCGGCCCTGTCCCCACTGCTGTCGGGAGTGACTCCGGATTGGCCCTGTGGGGGTGGGGAGCGGAATCCGGCCCTGTCCCCACTGCTGTCGGGAGTGACTCCGGATTGACCCCATGGGGGTGGGGAGCGGAATCCGGCCCTGTCCCCACTGCTGTCGGGAGTGACTCCGGATTGGCCCCATGGGGGTGCGGAGTGGAATCCGGCCCTGTCCCCACTGCTGTCGGGAGTGACTCCGGATTGACCCCATGGGGGTGGGGAGCGGAATCCGGCCCTGTCCCCACTGTGATCACGGTTCAGTCCCGGGCACAAGGAGACCTGCTGGCGTGGGAGTTGCTCTGCCGACAGATCTCAGCTGCACCCTTTGGCCCGTTGCCCGGCTTTCCTCTGGACGTGCCCAGCCGGATCCCTCCACTTGGCTTCCTGGAGCCCCTGGCCTCCCCGCCCCACCCACGAGCATGAAACTCATCGGTGCTGGGGAGGAATGGAAAGTGAAACCCGGGCGGGGCAAGCTTCCCGCCCCAGCCGGGCACCTGGGGAGGTTTCAATTTGCCCTGGCAGCTCCTCTGCCCGGCTGGGCCTGGCTCAGGTAGGTGTCGGAGGGGCGCGAGCCCAGAGAGGGGCTGTGCGGGCAGAGGCTGGCGCACACAGTACATGGGAGCACCCAGCATGGAGGGGGATTGGTGCCCACGGAGAAGTGGAGCTTCTGTCGGGGGCTGTTGGCACAGCCAGGGGCCAGGCAGAGCACGGGGGTTGGCACCAGCCACCCATTTCGGGCCCAGGGCAGGGGTGGCACTGGCTGGCCAGCACCCTGTAGAGGGAACATCTCCCCTCATCCTCCCAGCCCCCCACTCTAACCACTAGACCTCACTCTCCTCCCACAACCCAGAAGTCCTGGCTCCTGTTCTAACCACTAGACCCCACTCCCCTCCCAGAGCCCAGGCCACAACGCAGGTGTCCTGGCTCCCAACTCCCCCAGTTCTAACCACTAGACCCCACTACACTCCCAGAGCCAGGGATAGAACCCAGGAGTCCTGGATCGCAGTCCCCCCGGCTCTAACTAGCCCTCCAATCCCCTCCCCCAGCCCAGGATAGAACCCAGGTGTCCGGGCTGCTGATGCCCGCTCTAACCACCCCCCGGCGCTGTCTCTAGCAGAGCTCCGAGAGCCGGCGTGGGCTGTGAGCCGTCCCTGGCCCCTCTCCGCTGCTGGGGGCCGCGCCGTCGACCTGCCGGCCACCCCGAGCCACCATGGGACTTGTCCTGGCCATCCTGGGACGTCTCCCAACCACGCTTGGTGCCCTGGTGGGCCTCGGGGGCGGAGCCGGGAGGTGCCTCCAGCCCCCCACCAGCGCGACCAAGGCGGGGGAGGGGGCCGAGCTGTGCCCCGAGGGGCCTGCGGCGAGGACGGCGCCGAGCCCCCCCCGCCGGGGAGCCCCCCCGGGAGCCCGCTGCACAGAGACCTTGTTCGTCACCCCGCCGGAGATGGAGCTGTGGGAGCGGCTTTCGGGGGTCCTGGCGCCCTCCCTCTGGCAGGTGGTGGCCAGTGGGCACTGCCAGGGGGATGCGGGTACCCTGGCCCTCTCCGGCCCCCGGGAGGCGGCACTGGCTGCCAAGGTGGCCATCAGTGAGCTGCTGATCCTGGTGCGCCGGGCGGTGCCCGCGGCGGGCGGGGTCTTCCGCCCGTGCCCAGGGCTCACCCTGTTCCTCGGGGAAGGCGCCGGCGCCGGGCTCCGGGCGGGCGCCGTGGTGAGGCTGGGCGGCGAGGCCGGCCCGGAGGGCGGGGCCAGCGTGGTGACTCGGAGGGCGCTGAGCCGGCGGGGGGCTCCCCACACCCGCCTGGACGTCTGCTCCCCGCCGGGGGCCGGGGGCCTGGCCGCCGGGGCCCTGCTGCTGAGCTTGGAGGCCGCGGCCCGGGCCCGGGCCGGCTCGGTGGCCATCTGCGTGGACTCGGAAGGCACATGGCTGGCGGAGGCCGTGGCTGACGCGGTCGACGCCTTCGCTCGGGGCCGCCCCCCGGGCCCCCCGAGCAGCGTCTCCGTGGTGGCCGCCGACGGGGCCCTGGTGGCCACCTTCCGGGGGGCGTGGGCCAAGCGGTGGCCACCTGGCCAGAGCCAGCAGGAGCTGCTGGGGAATGTCCTCCGCGCCCAGGAGAGAGTCAGCACCCAGGTGGTCAGCGGGTCCCTCGTCAGCCAGAAGGTCAGTGTCTTGGTTAGAGCGGGGAGCTGGGAGCCAGGACTCCTGGGTTCTATCACCGGGAGTGGAGTGGGGTCTAGTGGTTAGAGCAGGGGGCCTGGGAGCCAGGACTCCTGGGTTCTATCACCGGGAGTGGAGTGGGGTCTAGTGGTTAGAGCAGGGGGCCTGGGAGCCAGGACTCCTGGGTTCTATCACCGGGAGTGGAGTGGGGTCTAGTGGTTAGAGCAGGGGGGCTGGGAGCCAGGACTCCCACTGGCAGTGGGAGTGGAGTGGGGTCTAGTAGTTAGAGCAGGGGGAGGAAGTCTGGGAGCCAGGACTCCTGGGTTCTCTCCTGGCTCTGGGAGGGGAGTGGGGTTTAGTGGTTAGAGCAGGTGGGCTGGGAGCTAAGACTCCTGGGTTCTACCCCTGGCACTGGGAGGCGAGTGGGTCTAGTGGTTAGAGTGGGGAGGGCTGGGAGCCGGGACTCCTGGGTTCTGGCTGTGGGAGGGGTGTGGGGTGTAGTGGGTAGAGTAGGGGAGGCTGGGAGCCAGGACTCCTTGGTTCTATTCCAGCTCTTGGAGGGGAATTGGGTCTAGTGGTTAGAGCAGGGGAAGGGAGGGCTGGGAGCCAGGACTCCTGGGTTCTCTTCTGGCTCTGGGAGGAGAGTGGGGAGGGACTGGGAGCCAGGACTCCTGGGTTCTATCCCTAGCACCTTCTCTCCCAGCTGCTCTGTAGGAAGACGGTCTCTCTAGGGCTCTCCTTGTTTGGAGCCCCCCGGGGCCATCGTCCCCAGGCCCAGAGGGGGGAGAGACGCGCCCCCAAGGAGCGGGTCTGAGCCTCCGTTTACGCTCCTTGGCTCTGTGTTGGGCACAGACGGACGTGGTGGTGCTGCCGGTGCTGCCGGAGACGGAGGGGCAGGAGTGGTGCCCCGAGGAGGTCCGGGCCCTGGCCCAGAGGGCGCTGGGAGCCGCAGGCCGCAGCGGGGAGCTCCAGCCGGGGGAGGTGCTGACGGTGCCGGGCTCCGCCCTCCCAGATGTGCACTGCAAAGCGCTGTACCTTGTGCAGCTGGATGGCGAAGCCCTGCGGCAGCAGGGGGCGCCAGAGGTAAAAGGGGGGGGCACCCCATACCCCACAGATCCCTGCATCCCCCCTCTCCTTCTCCTACCCAGCCCTACTAGACGCCTGGGACAAAACATACCAAGGCGGTTAGGTGCCTAGACAACCCTTAGCAGGTCTAAAGATCCAACAAGGCGCCACTGTCTTTAGGCCCCTAAACCCCTTGGTACACGGGGCCCTGACCGATATGACTCCCCCGAGCGTTGTTCCAAACCATGCAGCGTCCCGGGGAAACTGACGTCTTCCAGGTTTTCGCCGAAAAGCCCGTCAACCGTAACGTCGTGGCAAACATTTCCCGCCCGCCATATTTGGCTGGCTGGGGAAATTCAGAATCTTTTCTCTACGTCCTGGGAAAACTGGAAAATCTTCCGTCCCCCGAAACAGATGTTCCCCCCCAAAAACGGAAAACATTGACCAAACCCTGAACACAAGAACGGCCATATTGGGTCAAACCAAAGGTCCATCCAGCCCAGTGTCCTGTCTTCAGACAGTGGTCAATGCCAGGTGCCCCGTAGGGAATGAACAGAACAGGTAATCATCAAGTGATCCATCCCGTTACCCATCCCCAGGATCTGGCAAACCGAGGCTAGGGGCACCTCCTGGCCCATCCTGGCTGAGAGCCGTTGCTTTACCGGTTTGTTTTAGCATCAGTGGGTTTTGTAAAGTGAACGTTTGTGCGGAAACCCCGGAGATGTCCCTGAAAAGCAGCCGGTTTGCCGGAAACACCATCTGAAAATTCATTTTTCCCTGCCAAAAATTAGACTTTTTATTGAAGCCCTTGTCATGGGCAGCTTCCGAACAGCAAAACTATGTCTTTGAAACCAAAAGAACTTGCCCGTGGGCTCCCAGTTGCCCTGGCATCCTCCACAGAGACTCCCGGGGGAGAAAAGCCCGGGAGATCTCACGGGTTAAGCAAGCCGGGGGAAAAAGGGGTTCGGTCAACCTAGAAACTAAGAGAGCAGCGAATCCTAAATAGCTCGCAGTTCTCAGCCTCTGTCGCCAGCGAGGTGCCCATCGCGGACAGACATCGCCCACCTGTCTCCTCTCAACTAGAGTTCCCACTTCCAGGACTGGAGGCCTCGCTGAAGGAATATCAGCTTACTTCTCTGATAGATAGATAGATAGATAGATAGATAGATAGATAGATAGATAGATAGAGCGTGTGGGGATAGATAGATGGATAGATAGATGAGGTGTATGGGGATAGATAGATAGATAGATAGATAGATGAGGTGTATGGGGATAGATAGATAGATAGATAGATAGATAGATAGATAGATAGATAGAGGGGGTGGATGGGGATAGATAGATAGATAGATAGATAGATAGATAGATAGATAGATAGATAGATAGATAGATAGAGGGGGTGGATGGGGATAGATAGATAGATAGATAGATAGATAGATAGATAGATAGATAGATAGAGGGGGTGAATGGGGATAGATAGATAGATAGATAGATAGATAGATAGATAGATAGATAGATAGAGGGGGTGGATTGGGATAGATAGATAGATAGAGGGGGTGGATGGGGATAGATAGATTGATAGATAGATAGAGGGGGTGGATGGGGATAGATAGATAGATAGAGGGGGTGGATGGGGATAGATAGATAGATAGATAGAGGGGGTGGATGGGGATAGATAGATAGATAGAGGGGGTGGATGGGGATAGATAGATAGATAGATAGATAGATAGATAGATAGATAGATAGATAGATAGATAGATAGAGGGGGTGGATGGGGATAGATAGATAGATAGATAGAGGGGGTGGATGGGGATAGATAGATAGATAGATAGAGGGGGTAGATGGGGATAGCTAGATAGATAGAGGGGGTGGATGGGGATAGATAGATAGATAGATAGATAGAGGGGGTAGATGGGGATAGATAGATAGATAGATAGAGGGGGTAGATGGGGATAGATAGATAGATAAGGGGGTGGATGGGGATAGATAGATAGAGGGGGTGGATGGGGATAGATAGATAGATAGATAGATAGATAGATAGATAGATAGATAGATAGATAGATAGATAGATAGATAGATAGATAGATGGGAAGGAGAATCTTCCTACATATTCCCCTCATCTCCTCCCCGTTGTTCTGGGTCCCCGCAGGTCTTGCGCCCGATGGTGCGAAGCTGCCTCTGTTCGGTGTACGGCACGTTCCTGGAGTCCGTGTCCTTCCCGCTGCTGGGGGCCGGCCAATCCCTGTCGGCCATGCTGGAGGAAATCAGCTGCTTCCTGGAGCACCAGCCCAACACCTGGATGAAACTGGTTCAAATTGTCTGCCCACTGGAGCTGGCGGCTCCGCACCCGGTAAATGGGGCAGGTCACTGGGGGCAGGGCAGGGCTCCTGGGTTCCATCCCTAGCTTTGGAGTGGGGTCCGATGGTTAGAGCTCGGGGGGGGAGGGGGGTAGGCTGGGAGTCAGGATTCCTGGGTTCTATCCCTGGCTCTGGGAGGGGCGTGGCTCAGAAATAAATGCATCTCTTTTTTGCCCCCTTGGCAGGAGGCTATCGAAGATGCCAGCGCCCCGGCCGGTAAGCTGAGCGCAATATTGGTGACCCCTTGCTGTTACCTGTGTTCCCGGGCCCCCTGGTGGAGCTGCCGGGGTGGCTAGGTTTTGGCTCGCACCCAGGCCTCTGGGCGCAGCAGCGTCTCTTCGTTTGGCCTCTCCGGCGCAGGCCCCACTCCCCTGGGCCGCCCAGAAATGGGACCCCAGGAGCAGCGCCGACCCCCCCCCCCCAGTCTCTCCAGCCATGGGGCACTGAGGGTTACGGTCATGGGTTCGTCATAGTTGATGGGCCCCCAACGCCAGTGCTCTTGACTTACAGCCATACCCACAGTAACACACCCGGACCTGCCTCAGTTTCCCCACTGTCCAGGAGCATTCTCTGGGCTGGAGGTCAGAGCCTGCCCCCTTGGGCTGGCCCTGGAGCTCCAATCCGATGGCTCCTTGTGCCTCGCCCCTGTGATGCCTGCTGCTGGGGACCCCCCACTCGCAGCCCCCTTGGCCTCCCGCCACCCCCCCAGGCAGAAGGCAGGGGAGGGGCGTGCCCCAGCCCCAGCTGCGTGACTCAGGCACCCATATTGAAACGCTGCATCGCCCCCTGCAGCCCTGACCCCTGGGGGGAGAGCGCCCCCTGCTGAAGTCTTGCTCCCTGTAGTACAGCACCCACTAGCGCCACCCTGGGGCCAGCCCTGCCTGCCAGGGGAGAGCGCCCCCTACTCAGCCCCACCCTGCAGCACAGCGCCCCCTAGGGCCAGCACTGCCTGTTGGGGGCCAGCGCCCCCTGATGAGCCCCCATCCCACTCCCCCTAGCCCAGCGCCCCCTAGCGGCGCCCTGGGGGCAGCCCTGCACACTGTGGGGCGAGCTGAGACCCCCGGCGCCATTCGAGGTGTCTCTGAAGGACTCAAGGGTATCTACCCCCCCATATAGCTTGACCCCCCCCCCATTGTACAATCCAGGGCAGCTGGGCACCTGAACTCCCAGGGCCGGGCCCCTTCCCGGCTCCCTGACTCGCCGGCGGGTCCCAGCCCTTCTCCTCTCTCCCCGCAGCGGTCGTGGGGTACTGCCGGCCGGAGCACCCCCTCTTCCTGCGCTACGTGGACGAGAGCCCGGCCGCCCGGCGGGAGTTCACGGGGCGCCTGGAGGAGGTCGGCTATGGGTTCCGGGCCTGGCCCCGGTGGGGGGTCCTGACCTTCCCGGCGGCGGCGGCTCGCCCCGCTGAGCCGGGCGGCTGGGAGGCGGCGTTCCGCGCGGTGCGCCGGCGTTACGCGGTGCATCGCGAGGGCCGGGAGGACCTGCTGGAGGCCCTGGCCGCCGAGCCGGGCCTGGCGGAGGAGTTCGGCTCCATCCGGGTCTACGACGGGGTGGACTTCGTGGGCCTGGCCGCCGAGCTGGCGCCATTCCTCCGGTGCCTGACGGCGAGGGCCTTCCAGAGGCAGCTGGTGAGCCGGGAGCACCCGGCCGAGCCCCTGCCCAGGTGGGTCATCGTCAAGGAGACGGTGGAGATGGAGCTGCCCGACCCCTACGTCCACATGGAGCTTCGACCGGGCCCCCCAGCCAGCGTCGTCTTCCAGGGTCCCCGCCGGCAGGTGGCCGAGGTGGAGAGCCGGTGCCGGCAGCTGCTCAGGGCGTTCCGGGTCCTGCCGGTGCCCCTCCTGCCGCTCCAGGCCCGCTTCATCCAGGGGCGCCGGGAGGACGTCTTCACCCCCAGCTTCTTCCTGGACCGGGGCCTCGCCGCCGTCCTGGAGCTCCCCGCCGGCGGCCCGGGGACCCCGCTGGCCTGGGATCTTCCCGCCGAGCCGGAGCTCCCGGCCGGCGACTCCGGGACCGAGCCGGCCCGGGACCCCCCCGCAGGCGTCTCGGTGGCTGGGCTGGCGCAGGAGACGCTGCGGCGGGCGGCGGAGCTGCTGGGGGGCCTGGTGGGCTGCCGGACGGTGCCGATCGAGGCGGGCGTGCGCTGGGCCACGCGGGGGCCGGAGTGGGCCGCGCTGCTGGCCGGGCTGGGCGCCCGGCGGGACGTGGCGCTGCAGTGGGCGGCCGGGCGGGAGGGGCTGGCGGTGGCGGGCTTCCGGCCCGCCGTGGCCCAGGCGGAGGCGGCCGTCCGGGAGTACCTGCGGAGCAACTCGCCGGCCCAGGAGCGGCTGGACGTGCCCCGGGCGGAGCTGGCGGAAGCCGGGGCGGAGCTGCTGCGCTTGATGGACTGGGGGCGCCTCCAGGTCACCGTCCAGGTGCACCCCAACCCCCGGGGGCTGTCCCTGAGCCTGCGGGGCCTCCTGCGCCACCTGCGGCCGGCCAGCCGGGCCATCAAGGCTGACCTGGACTCTCTGGTGCTGGGCACGGCGCCCATCCGGGGCCAGGCCTTGGGCGAGTACCTCCGTGGGGAGGGAGCCGCCCTCCTGCAGGACTTGGCCCACCAGCTGTGCTGCGTGGTGAGCCTGCGAGGAGACCCCCCCCCGAACGGCCCCTCCAGCGCTGGCGGGCAGGTGAGTGCCGAGGGGGGCGGCCGGCCTTGTCAGAGTCAGAGACGTGGGAGCTGGTGCTACAACAACTGGGGCGGTCTGGGCTGAGAGGCTCTGGGAGGGGGGGCGGGGTGTAGTGGGTGGAGCAGGGGGGCTGGGAGCCAGGACTCCTGGGTTCTCTGCCAGCTCTGGGAGGGGAAGTGGGGTGTAGTGGGTGGAGCAGGGGGGCTGGGAGCCAGGACTCCTGGGTTCTCTGCCGACTCTGAGAAGGGAGTGGGGTCTAGTGGGTGGAGCGGGGAAGTTGGGAGCTAGGACTCCTGGGTTCTCTGCCGGCTTTGAGAGGGGAGTGGGGTCTAGTGGGTGGAGCAGGGGGGCTGGGAGCTAGGACTCCTGGGTTCTCTGCCGGCTCAGGGAGGGCAGTGGGGCCCCCGCTCTAGTGGTCCACACCACTAGAGCGGGGGCTGGGGCGGTGTGTGGGGGGGTTCGTGGGTTCTATTCTCTGCTTTGCTCCGACCTCCTGCCTCCCTCCCCCTCTTTGTGCCTCAGTTTCTGGGTCTGCGAACCTGGCGCGTGGCCCTCCCGCCCGGCCAGGTGTCTGTCCCTGCTGGGCAGGGCACCTGAGACTGGGGGCAGGGGTTTGGGGGAGCAGCACGGCCATGCGCTGGAGGAGCCAGTGCCCCCTGTGCCCTCTTCACCCAGCTCTGTCCTCCTCCCCAGGGCAGAGCTCTGCAGGCTCCCGATGCCCCTAGGAAGCCCCCGAAGGTGCAGGCAGGTAAGAGCAACACGGGGACCTGCAGGGCTGGGCCGCACTCCGGTCCGCAGCCCCCCTGCTAACCTAGCCCTGGGCCCCTGCAGCTCTGCCAGTGCCCCTCACTCCTGACCCGCTGCCCCCGCTGCCCGCGCCCCACGGATGCCGACCCACTGATTCAGCCCCCCCCCCCTGCCTCCCCAGGGTCTCCGGAGGGGCTGCAGCTCCGCGTGGTGGGCCGCGAGCCCGACGTGGGCCGGGCGAAGGCGGCCGTGGCCGGCTTCGCGGCCCAGTTCCACGACGAAAGCCTCTGCAACGCGGAGCTGGAGGCCGTCGGCGCCCAGGCCCTGCGGGAGCTCGGCCAGGCCCGGCTCTACCGCTTCCCCGTCAGCCTCCGGCGCCTGCCGGGCAACGTGTTGCGGGTGCGGGGCGCCCGGGAGGACGTGGCCAAGGCGGTGGCTGGCGTCCACGCCAGGATCCTGGTGGCCCAGCGCCGGCGGGTGCAGGCCGAGGTGCTGTATGGGCTGGTCAAGTGGCAGCACCTGACCCCGGACGGCTGGCGCCCCGTCGGCGTGGCCACCAACCAGACGCTGGAGACGGCCTACGCCGGCAAGGAGCGCCGGGCGGAGATCGAGTGGGACGGGCAGCGGGTGAAGATCGACCTGCCCGAGGCCATGGACGACACGGAGGCCCCCGTCCGCCTCCGCCGGGAGATCTGCCTGTGGGGTGAGGAACCGACCCCCTTCCAAAGACAACCCGTCCCCCCACTGCTGGACAGGAGGGGCGTGGGGACAGGGAATGGGTCATGGCGCCTTTCCCTGCCAGGGGGCGCCAGCGCCCATCCAGCCTCGTGGGACTGGGGCGGGGAATGGGGCCCGGGGCCTTTCCCCTCCCGGCAGCGGCAGATCCCATCCGGCCCCAGGGCAGGGCCCGGGCCGGCTCCCCACTGACAGCCCCCATCTCTGGCGGCAGACAGGTGCCTCGCCCCGCACTGGGAGCCCATGGGCGAGAGCCTGGTGAAGCTGGTGAAGCTGGAGGAGGACTCGGAGGAGTACCGGGAGGTGGCCGAGGGGTTTGAGCAGACGGCCCCGGGCTACTGCATCCTCCAAGTGAGTGTGAGGGGCTGGGGGGCTGGGGCGGAGAGACACCCCCCTGTGGGTCCCACAGCCAAGTCAGGGGGAGGGGGAGGGCCAGTGGAGGGGGGGGCTGCCCTGGCCTTGCCTGGGGGGGCGGGACAGACGTCCCCAGAGGGCTGTCCGCGGGGGCAGGAAGGCCAGATGGCCGCGGCTGTGGAGGGGTGTCCCCTGACGGAGCTGCAGGGGACTGGGGACCTGGGAGTGAAACTCGGGCCACGGCGGGCTGGGAAGACCCCGCAAGGCTGGGTGCCCCCCCCCCCCACATGGGGGTGGCCTGGGCAGCTCCTGGCCATGCCCACGGTCCCGCGCTCTCCCCCGCAGATCCACAGGGTGCAGAACCGGGCCCTGTGGGTCTCCTACTGCTGGCAGCGCCACTGGATGGAGGAGAAGAACCCGCCGGGCGAGGTCAACGAGTGGCTCCTCTACCACGGCACGCGGCCCGAGAACCTGCGCTCCATCCAGGAGATCGGCCTCAGGATCACCTGCCGCAAGGGTGGGGCGGGGCCCCGGGCTGGGGGCCCCAGGACTGTAGGCTAGACCCGCCCCCTGGGCCCGGATGGGAGCTGGCGCCCCCTAGAGGGGACAGGCCCAGTGCCCTATTCCCCTCCCCACTGAGCCGGGCAGTCCCTGCCCTGGGGGTGGATGGGAGCCGGCGCCCCCTAGAGGGGACAGGCCCCATGTTTCCTTTCCCTGCCCCCTTGAACCAGCCAATCCCTGCCCTGGGGCTGGGCGGAACCTGGTGCCCCCTAGTGGGGAAAGGCCCCGTGTCCCATTCCTCACCCCCCAGCACCAGCCAGTCCCCTGCCCTGGGGCTGTATCGTGGCCGGTGCCCGCCCTATGTCCCATTCCCTGCCCCCTGAAACCAGCCAGTCTCAGTTCAGGGCTGACACGCCCTCCGAGGCCCCGGCCCCATGTCCCTCCCTCCGTGTGTGGGGCTGACGGTTCTGTTCTCTCAATTCTCCCAGTGGGGCTCTACGGCCAGGGCCTGTACTTCGCCACGGAGGCCGCACGGTCGGCGAACTACACTCAGCCCGACGCCCGGGGGCACCGCTTCCTGTTCCGGGTGCGGGTGCTGGCAGGGCAGTTCGCCCAGGGCCAGCAGGACATGGTGCTGCCCCCGGAGAAGCCGGACGGGGGCGGCCGTTATGACAGCGTGGTCAACGTGGTCTCCCGCCCCAGCATCTTCGTCACCTTCTTCGACGACCTCACCTACCCCGAGTACCTCATCACCTTCCAGGGCACCGGGCCGCTCCTGAACTGAGAACCGTGCTGCCCTGGGACGGGCCCCGGGACCTGGGCGCTGCTTGCCTGGCAGCTGAAGAAGAGCCGTGGGGCCGGGCCGCATCGGGCGTGGAACGTATGCGCTGGTTGGATTCGGAACCACTTGGCTGCCTGGCCCTATACTGCTGACAGCTAATGGAGATTCTCCACAGCATTCACAGCGCCCGCAGAGAGGACTGACTGGGCCAGGGGAGGATGGGGGAGAAAGATGAGCTGAGACACATCCCGCTGCCACCTGCCACTCAGCTGTGTGTCATCAGCCCAGTACAGCTGCCCACGAGTGGGGATTCTCCATTTGCCAACAGCTGAGGGAATGTCCAGCTTGTTTCTGGGAGGCAGTCTAATTTCCTGTTACAATCTCCCGGCTGTGTCAGTCCTGTGGGCCCGGCTCAGGGAAGGGCCCGGCATCTTGTCGACCCAGCTGCTCCCATGAGGAGGAGGAATGCCGGCAGGGTTCTAATTTCGTATAAATTTAAATATTTCTCCCAAAGCAGGGGGCGCTCCAGGAGTTTTCTGAGCAGGGAAACTCGCCGCGAGGAACATTTTCATTGTTTTCCAATCTCAGCTCGTGTCTTGATTCTGTTCTCAAATATTAAATTTTATTTTTAAAATGATTTTGGTTCCTCCCCCTCTTCGTCTTCTTTGTAAACATTTCCCCCCTGGACCTGCATTGTCCCTCTAGTGCAGTGGTCTTCAAGCTGTGGGGCAGCCCCTCCGGGTGGGGGGTGGAGGAACATTGGGGGGGGGGGGCGGCAGCAAACCTGGGCCAGCCCACTGGGGGGCCGGGAGCAAGCGCCACAGAGCCCCACTCCGCACCCAGCTCCACTCCAGCCCCAGCCGCTGCTCCCCTCCCAGCCCCCGGCCCTGGCTTAGAGTTGCCAGGTGTCCGGTTTTCGACTGGAAAGGGGACCTGACCGTGTTCCCTCAGCAGTGCTGACCGGGCGCTAAAAGTCCGGTTACCTGCGGTAACCAGCCTCTGCCACTGGGAGCTCTTAACTATGGAGCCCGGGGGGAGCATTCAGGGACAGTTCTGGCAAAAGAGTAACCGGCAGCTCCCCTGCTCTTAACTGGAGCCCGTTTGGAGTCTCTTATTTGCCAGAAGCTGGGGATGGGCAGCAGGAGATGAGTCATTTGATGAGTCCCTGCTCTGTTCATTCCCTCTGGGGCACCTGGCATTGGCCACTGTCGGGAGACAGGAGACTGGGCCGGATGGACCTTAGTGCTGACCCAGTCTGACTGTTGCGATGTTCTTAGGTTCTCCTAGACCAGGTGCTGCAGTGGGAGTGAACAGTGGGAGTGCTGCAGTGGGAGTGAACAGTGGGAGTGCTGCAGTGGGAGTGGCCATGCATTGAGTGATCAGCCGGTCCCAGCTCCTGCTAGTCAGAGGGACACCCTGAGGGCGAGCCCTTTGCACCGAGATAGGCCCTAGTGAAGAGCTGGGTCCTGCTGCGTAGGGGAGTTGGGGGAGGTTCCACCTCCACACAAGGTTGCAGGGGAAACTGGCTGGGAGCAACGCTGGGTGACCAGACCGCAAGTGTGAAAAATCGGGACAGGGGCTGGGGGGTAATAGGAGCCTATATAAGAAAAAGACCCAAACATCTGGACTGTCCCCGTCAAATCGGGACATCTGGTCACCCAAAACATGGCTGAGTTCCTTGCTGACTCCACAGGTGTGAAAGTAATTATCCAGGGACAAGGCAGAGCTCTGAGGAAGGGCGGATGAGTGACTGTGGGGCTCAAAGAGCAGAATCCAGTCTAGGGAAGCTGGACGGCAGGGCCGATGACCCTAGAGTGGGCATCAGACAAGAGATCTCAGCACCGGAGTGTCCCTGTGACTCAGTTCCACCCAGAGCCAGTTGGCCTGGAAGAGAGAGCCAGGAGCTGTGTTTTCTCTCTTTGCTGTTCGTTCTCCTCCCCTTTTGGGGCATGTGTCTTGATCTGTCTTCTAGGGATGAGATCCGACTTTAACAAGAGCAGTCACACCTCCAGCCCGTCTCCACGAGCGGCCTCTCTTCCCCCCTCAAAAGACGGTTCTCCCCACCTTTGATAGCATCCAAGAGACACAGGGGGCTTTTCTTTCTAAAAACTCTCGCCAGCCACAGGGCCAGGGAGCAAGGGGCCTTGTTGAACTGAAAGTTTGACTTAATACTTCGTATTTCAAACACTTCCACTCTTCGGCCTTCCTTTCTGTATGTGTAAGGGAAGGTTAATGAAGGTGTTTTAATGGCATGTTTGCTATGGGACTGGGCAGACAGAGGTCTCTGCATACCAAACTCCGAGCCTTGTTTGACACAGTTTTATGTTGGCCAGTCACTGGGTTATGTTGACTCATTGGGCCCATGTACAGTAGAACCCCATTTATCGGATCCTCCATTATCTGGACGGGCTCTCTGCATTAACTGAATAACCAGAACTAGAAATGGGCAATCTCTTCTGTGGCCACTAGACGGCGCTGCAGCGCCTCATATCCAGCTGAAGCCACTAGGTGGCGTTGCAACCTCGCACATCCAGCTGCAGCCACTAGGTGGCGCTGCAGCCTCGCACATCCAGCTGCAGACACTAGGTGGCGCTGCGGCCTCCCACATCCCCATTTTCCGGTTTATCTATTTGATTATCCGATCTGGCCCCTGTCCCAATGAGACTGTGGTGAACAGGGTACCGCGGGATGCCATCTAAAAGAATACAGCTTGATTCACACAACGTACTTTGACATCTTTGGGGTCACGATGCTGCTGAAGAAAACTGCTCAGTCCTTGTACTGCCCTTGTCTGTGTCATGGGAACAGAAAGAATGGCCACACTCAACCCAACCTGAGCGCCATATCTAGTCCAATCTCCGATAGTGATCAGAACCGGATGTTCGGAGGACAGTTCACAGTAGACAGATGTGGGATAAGCTGCCCCACAGTAGTCTCCAATAATTAGAGTTTGGCTTAAGCCCTGAACGATGTTTAATATCTCACCCAGAAATGTTATCACAATTAACTATAACCCTTCTTATCCCATCCTTTTCTGAATCTTGCAACATTTTTGATCGCAGTACTTCCCTGGGGCAATGAGTTCCACAGTCTAATTATGTGTCTTCTCCATGCCATCTGCACAAGCGTAGAACACCCTCCTGACAGGGGCACACCCACCCTCATCTTATGCAGATCCTATAAGAAGAAAGAGAGAAGATCTTGGCTGAATGGACTTTTTCATTCCTCTATTATCATAGAACATCAGGGCTGGAAGGGACCACCTTAGGAGATCATCTAGTCCAAACCACTGCTCAAAACAGGACCAATCCCCAATTAAATCATCCAACAGATTTTTGCTCCAGATCCCTAAATGGCCACCTCAAGGATTGAGCTCACAACCCTGGATTTAGCAGAGCAATGCTCAAACCACTATGTTTTTGTGTCTCTCTTCTTCTCTATAGCCACAACACTGAATGCACCTGGAATGGTTGGACTAAATGGACACATAGCTGGTCTGTATGCAGAACGCCAATGGCAGCTAACAGTCCACTTCCACTTTTAGACCACCCGCAGATTTGAGCCCAGTCAATACTCTGTATGGTCCCAATCAAATGAGATATTAGCATCTGGTGCAGACAGAAAATTGATTCTCTTTGTGTGGTGAAACTAAGTAAGCTAAAAGTACGTGCATGGATAAATGGAAACTACATGGACCACAAAGTGAGAAACAAAGTCCTGTGGCACCTTAAAGACTAACTATAAAGTTTTGAAGCATAAGCTTTCGTGGGCTAATACCCACTTCGTCGGATGCAAGCAGTGGAAGATTATCTATATATATAAAAGTCAAATGGTGTATGTATGCGTGTATGTATGTATGTGCGCTTACTCCTTCCACACGGTTTGAGCTAGAGACTTGAAATTTGGTACAGTTAGAGGTCTTAGGGTCCTAATCAGGGTAAGAGTTGAAAATTTTTCAAATCTCACCTCTGACGCCCCCCCAGGGGTGAAATTATTTAAAGGCCAATCACATCAGCTGGGCAGCTGCTGTTCTCTGTGACATAGTTATGATGTCATAATACCCCCTCCAACACACACCGCACTCGCTCAGCTCTCTGCCCCCTCCCCCCTCCAACGGAACCCCGGAATCCCTCAGCTCTCTGCCCCCTCCCCCCTCCAACGGACCCCGCACTCGCTCAGCTCTCTGCCCCCTCCCCACCTCTGACGGACCCGAGTTGGGTTTGGTCGGAGGGTAAGTGAGGTAGGGGTGTCGGGTTTGGTCGGGGGGTGAGGTGGGGGTGTTGGGTTTGGTCGGGGGTAAGTGAGCCAGGGGTGTCGGGTTTGGTCTGGGGGGGGGGGTGGGAAGGTGTCTGTGTGGGTGAGGGGTGAGGTGTGGGTGTTGGGGTTGGTCAGGGGGTGTTGGGTTTGGTTGGGGGGATGAGGAGGGGGGTCAGGGTTGGTTGAGGGGTAAGTGAGGTGTGGGTGTCGGGTTTGGTCAGGGGGGTGAGGTGGGGGTGTCAGGTTTGCTCTCTGCCCCGTCCCCCCTCCAACGGACCCTGCACTCGCTCAACTCTCTGGCCCCTCCCCACCTCCGACGGACCCGAGCAACGCCGGGTATTTTCGCTAGTTCTGTACAATGAGCACTAGGGGCAGCAGAGGGTGGGGTGGGGAAGGGGCGGCTATACTGTATAATGGGCACTAGGGGCAGCAGAGGGTGGGGTGGGGAAGGGGTGGCTATCTATATATATAAAAGTCAAATGGTGTACGTGTGTATGTATGTATGTTCTCTTACTACTTCCACACCGTTTAAGCCAGATACTTGACATTTGGTACAGTTATAGAATTAAGGGTCCTAATCAGGGTAAGAATCAAAAAATTTTAAAATCTCACCTCTTGCACCCCCTAGGGCTGAAATTCTTTAAAGCTCATTAACATCAACTACACATCTCACATAACATCAGCTGGGCAGCAGGTTAACACATGCTGTTGTCTGTGACATAGTTATGATGTAATCATACAGATACCCAGAGAGCTTAGTGTTGTCTTAAAGTTCAGTAACATCAACTACACAGCTCACATAACATCATCTGGGCAGCAGGTTAGTAGTCTTTTTACATCCCAGTTTCCAATTACAAATAGTCCGAGCAACGCCGGGTATTTCAGCTAGTATAATGGGCAGTAGGGGCAGCAGAGGGTGTGGGTGCGGAAGGGGTGGCTATACTGTATAATGGGCACTAGGGGCAGCAGAGGGTGGGGTGGGGGAGGGGCGGCTATACTGTATAATGGGCAGTAGGGGCAGCAGAGGGTGGCGGTGGGGAAGGGGTGGCTATACTGTATAATGGGCAGTAGGGGCAGCAGCGGGTGGGGGTGGGGAAGGGGCGGGTATACTGTATAATGGGCACTAGGGGCAGCAGAGGGTGGGGGTGGGGAAGGGGCGGCTATACTGTATAATGGACACTAGGGGGCAGCAGAGGGTGGGGGTGGGGAAGGGGCGGGTATACTGTATAATGGGCACTAGGGGCAGCAGAGGGTGGGGTGGGGAAGGGGTGGCTATCTATATATATAAAAGTCAAATGGTGTACGTGTGTATGTATGTATGTTCTCTTACTACTTCCACACTGTTTAAGCTAGATACTTGACATTTGGTACAGTTATAGAATTAAGGGTCCTAATCAGGGTAAGAATCAAAAAATTTTAAAATCTCACCTCTTACACCCCCTAGGGGTGAAATTCTTTAAAGCTCATTAACATCAACTACACATCTCACATAACATCAGCTGGGCAGCAGGTTAACACATGCTGTTGTCTGTGACATAGTTATGATGTAGTCATACAGATACCCAGAGAGCTTAGTGTTGTTTTGAAGCTCAGTAACATCAACTACACAGCTCACATAACATCATCTGGGCAGCAGGTTAGTAGTCTTTTTACATCCCAGTTTCCAATTACAAATAGTCCGTATTTCAGCTAGTACTGTATAATGGGCAGTAGGGGCAGCAGAGGGTGGGGGTGGGGAAGGGGCGGCTATACTGTATAATGGGCACTAGGGGCAACAGAGGGTGGGGTGGGAAGTGACCTCTATTCTGTAGAAGAGGCACTAGATGGCATTATGAATTTCAGCTAGTCATACTGTGTCATGTCCAGTAGATGGCTGCTCACTGTAATAGTTGAGAAAGTCAAAGGTAGGTGAAGTCATGTCATTTATTGGACCAACTTCTACTGGCAAAACACAGAAGCTTTTGGGCTACAGGGAGCTCTTCTAGGAAACACACTCAGAGTATCAGAGATAAATACAGGGTGGATCAAGTGGTTTAGCATAAGGAGTTAGCACCTATCGTAAGAGAGCATTGCAGGAGAAGTGGCCAGTTAACTGCTCTGTGGTCATAGGACAAAAGAGGAGATTTTGTGGATAACAGGTTGTTGTAATTAGCCATAATCCCAGTGTCTTTATTACACTCCTGGTTTTTAGCATCTAGGGAGGTTGTGGCTCCCAGGTTCGCCTTTGAAAGCTGTTGGATAAGTTTACTCTCAGGACAAGGACTGAGAGGTCGGACATGGAATGAGAACTTTCTGAAAAGTGTTCGCCAGCGGGTGATATTGTAAGGGACCAGGGTAGAGGCAGTCTAGCCTACCAGTCACAGCTGGGCTAGCATGCACAGGTCAAGGACGACCACGTGGCAGTGGTCAGTGAGCATGTATTGGGGTAGTTGCTAGAGCCAGATTGATAAGCAAGTGTCAGAGACGGGAGATCAGAAAGCCAGGGGAGGGCTGGAGTCACAGGAGACCAGAAGTCTGTGTGGTTTCCCAGACATCTTCCTGGGCCACCGCCCGGGTTTAATAGTGAGAATGGGCCAATCAGAGGGCCTCAGGCTGCTGTCACTCTGGACACTTTGGGCGGTACTTCCTGCGGTGCCTGATCTCTGCCTTGCTCCTTTACCATGCCACTACATGGCCCCCTAGTGGTGATGTGCAGCCATCACCTTTCCGTGGCTCCTACAGCTCCTTACAGGAGGTGATTCCCTTGTCTTTTATCGTTTTTCTGTGTGAGTTCATTTGAGAAAGGGGCAGAGAGGTGGCAGCAACTCCTGAATTCTCCCTAGGATGGGGCTGTCTTAAGATATCTCTGCAGTAGAGTGGCCCAGGTGTGGCTCTTAGGCAGTGCAGTGTAGACATTGACTTTAGTGATGGACGGAGTTCTTCCACCAACGAAGCAGTGTCTAAAGCAGGAATTATCTTGGTTTTTTACATTGCACAGGCCATATATTTTTAAAGCCAACCTGACTAAGGTGTGTGGACCGGCCCTGAGTCTCTGTTTTTCCTTTGACTCCTGCACTCTGTTACTGGATGGCTACTCTCTCCTTCTCCTTTGCCCTGCCTGCATCCTTGACCTCATGTGTGTTACCCCAGAGAAGGCCCCCATGAGTCTAGCTAAGATGAGCCAGACTGTACGTACATCTTGCAGAGCAATTACCCCGTCGATCAGGTATCAGAGGAGAGACGTCCTTGGAGAGGGGAAGGCTGATTGCTTTGGGATCATTATTTCTGCCGTCTGCACAGAAAACCCAGGAATTCCCCTTGCTAAATCTCCTTCAGTGGCATCAGGGGACACCCCATCTTCTCTGGTGAATGATACACACATAAGGAGGCGTCTGCACTTCAGGCTAGCAGGCGTCTGCATTTCAGGCTAGCAGGACAGATTGTGGCTCCAATACCTGCATTTCTCTTTAGCGAGCCATTACATCTGAGAGGCGATGGAGAGTAGAACCCGAATCCCAGAGAAATGAGAGACCATCATTCCAAGCTTGACCTATACCAGAGTTTCAGGTAAGCGCATCATCCATTCTTCTGGGAGTTTTTGGGCAGATCTCAATAATGTATATTCCATTAATCACAGAAATAAGGAAGAATAACTTCCCAAAATACCGGGTGAAATACCGACTCTTTTGAAATCCTATTCACTTCAGCAGTGCTAGGATTTCATGAACCCCGGAAAGGAGACTTTCAAAGGACTTTCATAAGATTTGCGTCATCTAATCCCCAGTGCAGTTTTGAAGATCCCACCTAATTTTATTATGCTTTAATTGTTCTTTCCTGATTTTGACTTGGGTTCCTTCCGCTTTGTCGTTAGTATTAATTGTGTTGATTATCTGGTCACCATTAACCATCTTAGTGAAGACTGAAGGAAAATAGGCATTAAACACCGCCGCCTTCCCCACCAAGTGGAATACCTACTGCCACGGTATTGAAATTATTTGGGATCCTATAGATCATCAGCGCAACCAAGGTCCTGCAGGGGCACCAATCTTACGTGAAGGGGATCATATAAGGTGTCAACGACCAGGTTATGGTCTGATTATGGATATGCCATTGATATATGTGTATCATTTTTGTAGTTGAAGTTATGAAGATTGGCTCTGCACTGTCTGTCTTTCCAAATATTGTGCTATCGTGGTGAGGACATTTCAGAACACTGGGCATCAGCTTGGCATAAACAGATTGATGGCCCATTAAGAACTATCAGTGACACAATGGACTCTGGGAGCTTGGAGTGCTCCAATCCACATGTGAAGACTACCAGAGAACATGCAAGATAGATAGCGGATAATGGCTGCCGGCCGCCTGCAAATACTGAGTCATGCATGGTCATATGATCTGCCCATGTGATTCCAGAACTCCACGGGGCTGGACTTTTCACAGCAGGAAGAGAGAGTTTCTTGCACCTGGAAAAAGCTATAAATGAGGCTGCTACAGCCCCTCCATTTTGTCTCCAGCTTGCTTCCACCTCTGGATGGGACTTTGCTACACATGGGAGCTCTGGCCAAAGGACTGAATGACCCATCCCTGGAGGGGATCATCCCAGAGACTTTGATTTGATCCTGCAGTTTATTCCACCACTGCAAGCCTGAACCAAAGGATTTGCCATTACTGCATGTAATTGATTTCTTTTAACCATTTCTAACCCTCACCTATATCTTTTTCCTTGCATAATAAACCTTTAGATTTTAGATTCTAAAGGATTGGCAACAGCGTGATTTGTGGGAAGATCTGATTGGTATATTGACCTGGGTCTGGGGCCTGATTCTTTGGAATTGGGGAGAACCGTTTTCTTTATTTGGGGGTTGGTTTTCATAAGCACTGGTCCCCAGGACAGGTGGCCTCTGGTGGTGATATTGGGAACCTGGAGTGTCTAAGGGAATTGCTTGTGTAACTTGTGGTTAGCCAATGGGGCAAAACCAAAGTCTTTTCTGTTTGGCTGGTTTGGTGCCTTAGAGGTGGAGAAACCCCAACTTTGGGCTCTAGTTGCCCTTTTGGAAGCATTTTGTCCTGATCTGACACTCACAGCTGGTCCCAGCAGGAGCAGAACCGTCACCCCTACACTTTCCTCTGGCTTGGTCCTGATGCACTTTGAAAACCTTTAATGTCTTTCACCAGGTGTAAATCATTGTCTGCCGCAGCTTTTCTGATTTGGTCCCTACATGCTTGTGTCGTTTGTACCCCTCCTTAGCAATTTGTCCATGGTTCCATCTTTTTATAGGCTTTTTATTATTTTTATTTTCAGGTCAATAAAGAGCTCCTGATTGAGCAGTCTTGGCCCCTCGCTATTCTTCCAATCTTTCCATCATATCAGACTCATTGGCAGTTGTGTCTTTAATATCGTCTCCTTGAGAAACTGCCTGCTCCTGTGAAATGATTTATCCCAAAGGCCAGGTCTACTGGTGGGGCGGTTGACATAATATACGCAACTTAGGTTGACTTCCCTAGGCGTCCTCACAGCAACGAGTTGATCTCTGCTGCTCCCCCGTCAACTCTGCTTCCACTTCAGGCGGCGGTGGAGTTCTGGAGTCGATGGGGCGAGTGCTAAAGCGATCCCCGAGAGATCAATCGTTACCCGCCGATCTCGCGGGGAGTGAAGACATACCCTGAGTCTGTTCTAGTCTGGTTTTTGGACCACTATGATGCACCCGCTCCTTCCTTTCCTTAGAATCCTGAAATCCAGCTTTTCATGATCACTTTCACCCAAATTACCTTCCTCCTTTAGATTCATAACCAGATCCTCCCTGTTGATCAGAATCAAATCTGAAATGGCTTTCCCCCTGAGTATGGTTGTCCCACTAAGTTTGGTTGTTCTTAAAAAATTCTAAGAACTTATTGCTGTTTTTTCCTGTATTACTTTTCCAACTGATGTCTGGGTAGTTAAAGTCCCCCATTAGTACCAAGTTTTGTGTTTTGGAGGGTTGAGTTGTTTGTTCTAAAAATTCCTGAGTCCCCTTCTTTTCCTGATTTGGTGCCCCATAGGAGACCTTACCACAGTGACAACCCTAGAATGTGTTTTCTTTTCCACAGATGCACTCGATGGCGAACACAGAACGGGGAAATCAAACGTCCATCTCCGAATTCATTCTCCTAGGATTTGGAAATCTTCCAGAACTGCAGCTTCTTCTCTTCCTGCTGTTTCTAGTCATCTACATTGTGACCATGGCTGGGAACATCCTCATTGTTGCCCTAGTTGTGGCTGATAAGCACCTACACACTCCCATGTACTTCTTCCTGGGGAACTTGTCCTTCTTGGAGATCTGCTACAGCTCCACCATCCTGCCCAGGATGCTGACCAATCTCCTGACTGGGGACAGAACCATCTCAGTCAGAATGTGCATCATCCAAAGTTATTTCTTTGGTTTTCTGTTAACTGTTGAGTGTTGCCTCTTGTCTGTGATGTCTTATGACCGGTATTTAGCGATATCCAAACCGTTGCATTATGCAGCTGCCATGAAGTCCAGATTCTGCATCCAGCTAGCAGCTGGGTGTTGGTTTACTGGGGTTCTGAGTAGTAGTATAATGACATCCTTCATGACACAGGTGTCTGTTTGTGGCCCCACTCAAGTGGACCATTTTTTGTGTGACTTTACTGCAGTTAAAAAGGTGTCCTGCAGTGACACCAGGCTGATGAACCTTGTAACTGTCATTGTGTCTGCAATATTCACTCTTCCCCCATTTCTATTGACTCTCGCATCCTACGTTAGCATCATCACCACCATCCTCAGAATCCCTTCCACCACTGGGAGGCAGAAGGCCTTTTCCACCTGCTCCTCTCACCTCATTGTGGTGACACTTTTCTATGGGACCCTGATGATTGTCTACATGCTCCCAGAAACCAACACACTGAGGGTCCTTAACAAAGTGTTCTCCGTCTGCTACACCGTTCTGACTCCCATGGTCAATCCCCTCATCTACAGCCTGAGGAACAGAACGGTCAAAGAGGCCCTTAGAAGTGCTGCCAATGCCTTTTTAAACGTTCACAAGAATTGAGGGAGGGGGCAAATCCAAGGGCTTGTGTACATGGCAAAAAAGCCCGGTGTGGTGATTGCAAATAGCGATTGGTGTGGAATGGTGGCCCCCCGTCTTGTATATGAGGTTCAGTTGTTTCATCTTAGAGCTAAAATGCTGAACCTCCCCCAACTTTTTCATGTATTTTAATTCCTCATATATTAATATATTTTTCATATATTTTAATTGTGAAAAAGTCTTTAATTGTGAAAATCCCTTTCCAGAAACAATTCCAGGATCAACGTGTCTTAAATAGCCAATGAAAAGTGAATGTGAACTACTTTGACTAGCGCTGTCATCTTCAAATATTTTGATGGCAAATTTGCTTAATATGGAAAATAAAATAAGGCTAATTTCATGAACCTGTGTTCTCCTTTTTAGTAGATCTGGTCAAGAATGATGCGGGAGGTTTGGGAGATTTGTTTTCTTCAATAGAGATTTATATGGTTTTATGGCCCATTACCACAATCTGTAGCACACCCTACTTCCTATTAATCCACCATTGTCCTATGATTACAGAGGTCCTATGACTGCTCAGTTCATTTTAAATGGTCCCCTACAACATGTGTTAACCCCTTATGCTAAACAGTCTCCCACCTTGTATTTAGCTGTGACACTCTGGTTCCTTCTCCAGATTTGAAGAAGAGCATTGTGCAGCTCGAAAACTTGTCTTTCTTCCCAAAGGAGTTGGTCCAATAAAATATATTACTTCACCCACCTTGCTTGTCTCTCAAAAAATAAAAATAAATGTGATCTGCAGTGAATATTGTCTACTAACTCTCAGCAGAGGATACGTGGTGGGAAGGAGAGATTTATTGTCCAAGAAAACCACTAGCTGGAAGTTTTGTGTCAGGAATGAGCACTGGGCAGCTCTTTTAGGAAATTAACCACTGAAAGGCAGCGGAGAATGAATATTAGCAAAGAGACAGTAGATCGTAATGGTCCATCATATAGAACACATGCACATAAGAAAGATAAACTGGTGTTTCATCGTGAGATGAAACATTTCCCCCCAGAGACACATGAGGCTATTTCAATAATTGCAATTACTTTTGGGGAAAGAGAAGTCAATTCACACTGGGCATTGTTAAGAAGAAAGCCTTGGAGACACCAAATTGTCCCTAATGGCAACAAGCTGAAGTGATATGTGATTAAAAAGTTGTGGGACTTGAAAAATTCGGGAATTGGACAGGGAATAAAAAACTCAGATATAGTTTTTCTGTCAGAAATAAATGGATTGCTTTACTCTTCTCCCCAAGACAATGGTATAATTCAGGTGATTGTAGGACAGGAAATTTACTAATGAAAATATTAGATGAGGACCATACAAAGTGATGCACAATGCAGTAGTTACATAGACTATGGAAGACTGTTTACATTAACTGGTGTGTCTGCACACACAAATGTGATTGTGTGTCCATCTGCACAAACCATCATCCTTTTCTGCCTGGTCTTAAATCTTCTCAACTTTGCTTTTTTCTACATCTTGGAGAGCATGTTCTCTTGATCTCAAGTTAGAGCCCTTACTTCCAAATTTGGGACAGCCTCGGTGTCTGGCAACCAGGAAAGCCTTGGTTTCCAAAGGAGCCTAAGGGAATTAAGCACCAAACCTAAGATGGACATGGGTACCTGACTCCCTTAGGTTTCATCCAAAATTCATATGTGGTCAAGGATCAGTTCCAGTGTTTGAGCCTCATGTATGCAGTGCCACCTTGATGTTTAGGGCTTGAATCATGGGAATCAGTTCAAACTCTTCTTCATGGGTGTTTGATCTTCCTTCCAACCATGAACTCCTGGTCACACACAAACTGTTTGTCTGAATGGTCTAAATTGTAGTGAGGGCGGTTCTGTGCAGGTGAAGAAAGGGGGGAGATCTGTTGCTGTTTTTATGGAGGAAAGTTTGAAGGAGAAATCTCAAGCTTGGTTTACTCTGTAGAATTAGGTGAACACAAGGCAGCTAATAGCTAAGTGGGGAAGTGTCTACACTTAAATTTCACTCCAGCCGAAGTAACTGCCCTGATATGCCCACTTAATAACTCCACTCCAGGAGCAGCAGAGAGTCAAGGGTGATGTAATCAGGCTGACACAGTTTCAGCGTAGACACTGCATTGCTAATGCTGACTGTTACTGGCTTTCAGGATCTGTCACACAATTCCCTGCACTGATCGTACAACTGATACAAGCCCTTGTTGTGAGGAAATGCACTGCCAACACCAGGCACAAATTTCAGACATGCACAATGAATGTAATTACTGTGGCCGCCGTATGCCGATGTATTTAGGTCGATGTAATTTTGTAGTTTAGACATGGCCAGAGATCTTATATGTAGCTAAGATCTCTTCTGCAGTTTTAGGTCGACTTACTTGGTGTCCTCACGGAGGCAGTGGGCTCCCCTGACAACTCCACTTGTGTCTCTTGGCAAGCTGGAGTACCGGAGTGAACAGGGAGCGTCTTTGAGGATCGATTTATCACGTCTAGACGAGATGCAATAAATCGATCCCCAATAGATCGATCACTACCCGCCGATCCGGCTGGTAGTGAAGACTTGCCCAAATAATTTTTAATGAGTTCTTTCCCTATTTTAGCCTCTTCTGATGCTACATCATTTCCTCTGGTATTCGCTATGTTAGAAATCAAATCACCACTAACTTTTTTGGTAAAAACCAAAACAAAGGAGTCATTAATCACCTCTGACATTTCCATGTTTTCTGTTATTGTTTTTGCCCACTAATTAAGTAACAGGCCTACTCTGTCCTTGGTCTTCGTCTTGCTTCTTATGTACAATGTTTTCTTGTTACTCTTTATGTCTCTAGCTAGTTTGATCTCGTTGTGTGCATTGGTCTTTCTAATTTTGTCCCTACATTCTTGTGTTATTTGTTTATATTCATTCTTTGTAATTTGACCTACTTTCTATTTTTTGTAGGACTAGTTTTTGAGTTTTAGATAACTTTAAATCTCCTGGTTACACCAGGGTGGTCTCTTGCCATACTTCCTATCTTTCTTATTCAGTGGGATAGGTTCCTCTTGTGCCCTTAATAACGTCTCTTTCAAAAACTGCCAACTTTCTTAAATTGTTTTCCCCTTAGACTTGCTTCCCATGGGAACTTACCCACCAACTCCCTGAATTTGGTAAAGTCTGCCTTCTTGAAATCCATTATCTCTATTTTGTTCTCCCACCTACCATTCCTTAGAATCATGAACTCTGTGGTTTCAGGATCACTTTAACACAAGCTGCCTTCCACTTTCACATTCTCAACCAGTTCATCCCTATTTGTCATAATTAAATCTAGAACAGCCTGTCCAATGGTAGGTTTCTCCACCTTCTGAAATAAAAAATTGTCTGCAATACATTCCAAGAACTTGTTGAATAATCTGTGCCCAGCTGTGTTGTTTTCCCAACAGATATCTGAGTAGTTGATGTCCCCCATCACCATCCAGTCCTGTGCTTTGGTGGATTGTGTTAGTTGTTTAAAAAAAGCCTCATCTTCCTCTTCTTCCTGGTTAGGTGGTCTGTGGTTGGACCCCTACCATGACATCACCCTTGTTTATTAATCCTTTTATCCTTATCTAGAGACATCCAACAAGCCTATCTCCCATATCCATCTCAACCTCAGTCCAAGCATATACATTTTTAATATATAAGGCAAAAATTGGTAGTTTAAAATATATTTAATTTTGGCATACGTTTGAGGATGGATAACATTTCAAATTTGAATGTATCTGTCCAGAAAAGAAAAGAAAGAAAAAAGAAATGTTATGTCACATGTTATATTTACAAGAAAGCAGATGTGTAAAATGTGAACCCTACATGAAAGAATTGTTTTGTCTATGACACTTGCCTCAAGAAAATATATTTTCCTCCACTGTTTAAACCATACGCATGGAGTTCAACATGAAAATGAATCTATATCGTGAGGAATATGAAATGTTTCTTGCTGAACCTGCCTGAAGGAATCTTTTCAGGATGTTAAGATGTCTAGAATGTGTCTAGAGCAAACTAGAATGCATAATAATCAATAATATGTCTGGTGGACTCTTCAAGGTGTCTAGAATCGATCTTCAGAAATCTAGAACTATTCTTGAGGAACCAGAAATGCATCTTGTGGGTTCAGCATGGACTTTAGAGCAGTCTAGAACGCTATTTGAGGAATACGTGGTGTATTTTGTGGAATCATTTTATACCTACTAATTTCCTCACGGCAGCTTTCACTTCCTTGTTCCTCAGACTATATATGAAGGGGTTGAACATCGGAGTCACAATGGTATAAAATAGAGAGAGCAATTTGTCAGTGTCCACTGAACCCCTCGATTTGGGTTTTAAATATGCAATCGTAGCAGAGCCATAGAATAGAGTCACCACAGTGAAGTGTGAAGAGCAGGTGGAGAAGGCCTTGTGTCTGCCCTGGGCTGAAGGCATCTTCATAATCGTGCTGGTGATTTTAACATAAGAGCTAACAATGAAGAAAAAAGGGGTGATTATGAATAGCAAAACAGCTATCAACACAGCAATTTTATTCCTGAAGGTGTCCACGCAGGACAGCTCCAGCAGAGGGGGGATGTCACAGAAGAAATGGTTGATTTGACGAGACCCACAGAAGGGCAAAGAAAACACCAAATACGTCTGCCCAAAATGAACCAGGATGTTGACAAGCCAGGACCCAGCTACCATCCTAGCACAGACCTCCCTGTTCACAATAAGTGTGTAACGCAAGGGGTTACATACAGCCACATAACGGTCATAGGCCATGGCCGCCAGAAGGAAACACTCTGTGCCACCTAGTAAAAGTAAGAAATACATCTGGGTGGCACAACCAGCGAATGAAATACTTCCATCCTCTGCCAGGCAATTGGCCACCATCTTGGGCAGGATAACTGAGGTGTAGCAGATCTCCACAAAGGACAAGTTCCTGAGGAAGAAATACATGGGGGTGTGCAGGGCAGAGTCCAATACTGTGACCAAGACAATGACACCATTCCCGATCACGATCTCCATGTAGATGGTCAAGAAAACCACGAAGAGCAAAGCCTGCAGGTTCGGGAGGTTGGAGTATCCCAAGAGGATGAAACCAGGTGTTGTGGTGTGATTTCCAGTCGCCATTGGATGGGTGCATTGGATCTGCAAAGACAATAAAGGTAGAAGACAAGGGCATGTCACTTAGTGAAAGTGTTGGCTCATACTGTCTCTCACAGAGGTGAAATCGGGCATCTCAGCCACCAACAATAGAAACCTGCATAGATCCCCACCCCCTTATGCTTTGACAGTCGTATATTCTGTGTAACATGTGTATGGGAGTGTGGCAAAGTTGCTGCCCCAACAGACTCCTTCCTGTCTGGTTGGGTCATGAAAGCCACATTTGCCCATTTTTCCTTTGGCTTATTCTAGCCATAAGAGTGTCCTGGCCTCTGGCCAGACCACATTCCATAGTCCTTTACCCAGCAGATATGTATTCCAGTTGAACTAAAAAATGGGCTATTGACCAAAATTCGATGGAAAACATTGAAAAAAGGTTGGTTGGTTGGTTGGTCGGTTGGTTGATTGAGTGGTTTGTTGATTGGTTGGTTGGCTGATTTTCTAAAAAAGGAGAAAAAGTTGGGAGGGCAAACACCGCATTCCATGCTACACCTTTTGGCCCGCACTTGAGAAGTGAAAAAACCTTTTAAAAAGTACAAAGTGTTGCTTTCTCACACATTTTAAACCTTTATTAAACCCCAAGAAAGGGAGAAAGGTGGATTCCGGCCCTTGATGAATTGAAAGTAGAACAGTCTTTGCCCAAATTAATTAATCACAGCTGAAAATATGAGGTTATTTTCAATCCAGAAAAGTTAAAACATTATTTAAGTGCTCCATACAAGTTGGGAATTACAAAGCAAAGGGATATGAGGAAGAACATTAAAGGAAATCCAAATAGTGCAGCAATATATTCTAGGGGAAAAAAAAACAATGAAGGCAAATATTAGATTTTTTTATAATGGATTTTTTAAATAGCACAGGTTCAAGAATAGCAGCCGTGTTAGTCTGTATCCGTAAAGAACGCAAGGAATACTTGTAGCACCTTAGAGACTAACTAGTTTATTTCAGCATAAGCTTTTGTGGGGTATAGCTCACTTCATTGTATGCATAGAATGGAACAAAAGTAAGATGCATTTATACACACAGAAAGAAAACAAATAAATAGATTGTACATTAGCATACCAATTCTAAGAGGCTGTTAAATGCAGATGGGCGATTATCATCAGGAGAAAAAATATCTTTTGAAATGGATTTCTGTGTCAGGTAAATTAACTCAGGAAATGCAATCAATTTGTGTAATGAGAGAAATATTCACAAGTCCTATTTAGCCCCTGGTTAATTGTATCCAACTTGAAAATTAATTCCAGTTCCTCAGTTTCTCATTGGAGTCCGTTTCGGAAGTTTTTCTGTTTCAAAATTGAAACCATTTTGAATTTTGAAACAGAAAACCTTCCAAAACTTTCTCCTGCTGATAATGGCCCATCTACATTTAACAGTCCTCTTAGAATTGGTATGCTAATGTACAATTTATTGATTTATTTTTTTTCTTTCTGTGTATATAAATGCATCTTACTTCTGTTCCATTCTGTGCATCCGAGGAAGTGAGCTATAGTCCATGAAAGCTTATGCTGAAATAAACTAGTTAGTCTCTAAGGTGCTACAAGTATTCCTCACTTTCTTAAATAGCATATACATTTTTCACAGAAATTTTGCATCAAGCTTTGCTCTTTTTTGACTGGTTTATAGAATTGTGGATATTTGTCAGAAGTGGGAAATGTTTCCCATTACAGAAAAAAATACCAACATTATTCATCTAAGCAGTCTGGTAGACTCCTGAAATATCGATAAACAACAGGGTTTTGTTGTTTTACGATTAGAAGCAAAATGCTGCTTTCAACTCCCTGAAAGTGGGTTCCAAAGCGGATGGATCTAGACTGTTCTCAGTGGTGCCAGATGACAGAACAAGGAGTAATGGTCTCAAGTTGCAGTGGGGGAGGTTTAGGTTGGATATTAGGAAAAACTTTTTTACTAGTAGGGAGGTGAAGCACTGGAATGGGTTACCTAGGGAGGTGGTGGCATCTCCTTTCTTAGAGGTTTTTAAGATCAGAATTGACAAAGCCCTGGCTGGGATGATTTAGTTGGGGTTGGTCCTGCTTTGGTCTAGGGGGATGGACTAGATGACCCCCTGAGGTGCCTTCCAACTCTGATATTCTATGATTTTATGAATCGATGACAATTTCTGAGAGATTCTGCTCAATATGAATGTTTTATTTTCACAGATAAAATTGGCTTTTCTCTCTGTCTCTGTCTCTGTCTCTCTCTCTCTGTCTCTCTCTCTGTCTCTCTCTCACTCTCTCTCTCTGTCTCTCTCTTTCTCTCTCTCTTCCATTAGGGCTGGGTGGAAAACAAGAATTTTTCCAATGTTTCAAAATTTGGTTTCACGCTGCAGTTATTAAAACTTCCAAACAAAAGCTTAGTCAATACAACTAAGTTTCCGACCCAAACAATTCAGTTTTGAAAAACTGTCTTTTTCAAATGAAAATACTTGCCACCGAAAAAGTCCTGACCCTCTCTAGGCTTGACCTACTCACCGATGTGCCATGGCATATCATGGCTGCACTAGAAGATGTAACATTGACACACCTAGGTAAACCCATTCACGTGAGGTCAATGGGGTTACGCACATGAATAAAGTGACTCGAGGGCGTTGGTTTCACAGGCTCGGACCATGGAAGAGGATTACTGAGGCTAAGTCAGATATGTCAGCCGGGGAAGTAAGTGCCACACATAGCTGAAGATTGACCGAGCCCAATAATATGCAAGAGAAGTCACTGCCCAGGTCCTGCAGGGTTGTCCAGCCTGTTCTGAGAGCCAAATGCTGTCTCTTTTTTTCCTCCAGAGCTAGCAGGGGAAAGTTCAATGAATTAAATGGGAGGGTGTTTACCTGTGTCAGGAGCAAAGACGCAAGAGGAGTGAGGCCCTTCAGTTCACGATCTCTGAAAGAGACATTCTTCGGCTCTCCTGCTTTTGGAAAACACTTGACTATCCTCAGCTGAAGAACTTACTCCAGACTTTGCATCAATCTCTCCCCACTTGCCTATATACTTGCAACCAGTCCTCACTGGCAGAGCAGCAGAGCAGAGGGCATTGGTTACATTGCTGCTTGCTGATACTCCAAAGGGGAATTGTTAGGAATGTTAGAACCTGATTCCGGATGCTACCAGGGGACTTAGTCTCATTAGCTGCACCCAAAGAGCCTCAGAACTAGTTCTAGCAAAATCAAAGTTACACGGGCCCAATTCAGGCATGAGAGGAATCTTTTGATGCTACATCATTTTCACTGGTATTCACTATGTTAGATGTCCAGTTACCACTAACGTTTTTGGTGGAAACCAAAACAAAGGAGTCATTAAGCACCTCTCATATTTCCACGTTTTCTGTTATTGTTTTTGCCCACTCATTGAGTAACAGGCCTACTTTGTCCCTGCTCTTCGTCTTGCTTCTTATGTAGAATGTTTACTTGTTTCTCTTTATATCTCTAGATAGTTTGATCTCGTTTTGTGCATTGGTCTTTCTAATTTTGTCTCTACATTCCTGTGTTATTTGTTTATATTCAGACTTTGTAATTTGACCTAGTTTCTATTTTTTGTAGGACTCTTCTTTTGAGTTTTAGATCACTGTGGATCTCCTGGTTACACCAGGGTGGTCTCTTACCATACTTCTTGTCATTCCTCTGCAGTGGGATAATTTCCTCTTGTGGCCTTAATACTGTCTCTTTCAAAAACTGCCAACTGTCTTCGAGGTATCTAGATAGACTCAGGAGTAGTGCTGGGAAGGAGCTGGTGGTCGTGATACATGTAGGTACCAATGACATAGGGAAGGGCAGGAGAGATGTCCTGGATGCCAAATTTAGGCTGCTAGAAAAGATATTGAAATCCAGGACTGCTATGGTGGCATTCTTAGAAATGCTTCCAGTTCCACACACAGGGCCAGATAGGCAGGCAGAGCTTCAGTGTCTCAATGCGTGGATGAGACAATGGTACAGAGAGGACGGGTTTAGATTTATTAGGAACTGGGGAAACTTTTGGGATGGGGGGAGCTTATACAGGAAGGATAGAGAGTCTCTAGGTTTTAGTCAGGAGGATAGGATGGATAAGGATAAAGGAGGGGCCAGATCAAATGAGAAACTATCACATAAAGAAACTGACACATCAGAAAAGGGTCAACAAATAAATAGTGACCAGTTTTTAAAGTGCATGTACACAAATGCCAGAAGTCTAAATAATAAGATGGGTGACCTAGAGTGCCTCATGTTAAAGGAGGATATTGACAAAATAGGCATCACAGAAACATGGTGGAGTGAGGACAATCAATGGGAGACAATCATTCTGGGGTATAAAATATATCAGAAGGACAGATCAGGTCGTGGTGGTGGGGGAGTGGCACTATATGTGAAAGACAATGTAGAATCAAATGAAGTAAAAATCTTAAATGAATCCACATGTTCTGTAGCATCTCTATGGATAGTAATTTCATGCTCTAATAAGAACATAACAATGGGGTTCTATTATCGACCACCTGATCGGGACAGTGATAGAGATGATGAAATGCTAAGGGAGATTAGAGAGGCTGTCAAAATAAAGAATTCAATAATAGTGGGGGATTTCAATTATCCCCATATTGACTGGGTACATGTCACCTCAGGATGAAATGCAGAGACAAAATTCCTAATAATTTAAATGACTGCTTCTTGGAGCAGCTGGTACAGGAACCCACAAGGGGAGAGGCAACTCTTGATTTGGTCCTGAGTGGAGCGCAGGAGCTGGTCCAAGAGGTAACTATAACAGGACTGCTTGGAAATAGTGATCATAATATAATAACATTTAACATTCCTGTGGTGGGAAAAACACCTCAGCAGTCCAACACTGTGGCATTTAATTTCAGAAAAGGGGAACTATGCAAAAATGAGGGGGTTAGTTAAATGAAAATTAATAGGTAAAGTGACTACAGTGAAATCCCTGCAAGCTGCATGGACACTTTTCAAAGGCACCATAATAGAGGCCCAATTTAAATGTATACCCCAAACTAAAAAACAAAGTCAAAGAACTAAAAAAGAACCACCGTGGCTTAAAAACCAGGTAAAAGAAGCAGTGAGAGATAAAAAGGAATCTTTTAAAAAGTGGAAGTCAAATCCTAGTGAGGTAACTAGAGAGGAGGATAAACACTGCTAAATTAAGTGTAAAAAAGTAATAAGAAAAGCCAAAATGGAGTTTGAAGAGCAGCTAGCCAAAAACTCAAAAGGTAATAATAAAATGTTTTTTAAATATGTTCAAAGCATGAAGCCTGCTAAACAACCAGTGGGGCCCCTGAATGATAGAGATACAAAAGGGGCACTTAAAGATGATAAAGTCATTGCAGAGAAACTAAATTAATTCTTTGCTTCAGTCTTCACGGCTGAGGACGTTAGGGAGTTTCCCAAACTTGAGCCATCTTTTGCAGGTGATAGATCTGAGGAATTGTCACAGATTGAAGTGTCACGAGAGGAAGTTTTGGAACTAATTGATAAACTTAACTGTAACAAGTCACCGGGACCAGACGGCATTCACCGAAGAGTTCTGAAAGAACTCAAATGTGAAATAGTGGAACTATTAACTAGGGTTTGTAACCTGTCCTTTAAATCGGCTTCTGTACCCAATGACTGGAAGATAGCTAATGTAACACCAATATTTAAAAAGGGCTCTAGAGGTGATCCCGGCAATTACAGACCAGTAAGTCTAACAACCATAAAACTTACATATTAGTTGAAACAATAGTAAAGAATAAAATTGTCAGGCACATAGAAGAACATAAATTGTTGGGCAAAAGTCAACATGGTTTCTGTAAAGGGAAATCATGTTTTACTAATCTATTAGAGTTCTTTGAAGGGGTCAACAAACATGTGGACAAGGGGGATCCAGTGGACATAGTGTACTTAGATTTCCAGAAAGCCTTTGACAATGTCCTTCACCAAAGGCTCTTATATAAATTAAGTTGCCATGGGATAAGAGAGAAGATCCTTTCATGGATTGAGAACTGGTTGAAAGACAGGGAACAAAGGGTAGGAATAAATGATAAATTTTCAATATGGAGAGGGGTAACTAGTGGTGTTCCCCAAGCATCAGTCCTAGGACCAATCCTATTCAACTTATTCTGGACACTTTGGGCGGTACTTCCTCCGGTGCCTGATCTCTGCCTTGCTCCTTGGCCATGCCACTACACATGCCCTAGTGGTGATGTGGAGCCTTCAGCTTTCTGTGGCTCCTAGACCTCCTTACAGGAGGTAATGCCTTTGTCTTCTATCATTTTTCTGTGTGAGTTCAGTTGAGAAAGGGGCAAAGAGTTGGCGGCAACTCCTGAATTCTCCCTAGGACGGGGCTGTCTAAAGATATCTCTGCCGTCGAAAGGGTAGAGTGGCCCAGGTGTGGCTCTTAGGCAGTGCGGTGTAGACATTGACTTCAGTGATGGACGAAGCAGTGTCTACAGCAGGAATTAGCTTGGCTTTTTCACATTGCACAGGCCGTATATTTAAGCTAACCTGATTGAGGAGTGTGGACCAACCCCGAGTCTCTGTTTTCCCTTTGACTCCTGCACTCTGCTTACTTGATGGCTACTCTCTCCTTCTCCTTTGCCCTGCCTGCATCCTTGACCTCATGTGTGTCACCCCAGAGAAGGCCCCCATGAGTCTAGCTAAGATGAGCCAGATTGTACGTACATCTCACAGAGCAATTACCCCGTCAATCAGGTATCAGAGGAGAGACGTCCTTGGAGAGGGGAAGGTTGATTGCTTTGGGATCATTATTTGTGCCGTCTGCACAGAAAACCCAGGAATTCCCCTTGCTAAATCTCCTTCAGCGGCATCAGGGGACACCCCATCTTCTCTTCTGAATGATACGCACATAAGGAGGTGTCTGCATTTCAGGCTAACAGGCTAGCATTTCAGGCTGCATTTCAGGCTAGCAGACATCTGCATTTCAGGCTAGCAGGACAGATTGTGGCTCCAATACCTTCATTTCTCTTTAGTGAGCCATTACATTTGAGAGGCGACTGAGAGTAGAGCCCAAATCCCAGAGAAACGAGAGACCATCATTCCAAGCTTGACCTATACCAGAGTTTCAGGTAAGCTGCATCGTTCATGCTTCTGGGAGTTTAAATAAGGAAGAATAATTTGCCAAAATACCAGGTGAAATACCGACTCTTTTGAAATCCCACTCACTTCAGCAGTGCTAGGATTTCATGAACCCCGGAAAGGAGACTTTCAAAGGACTTTCATAAGATTTGGGTCATCTAATCCCCAGTGCACTTTTGAAGATCCCACCTAATTTTATTATGCTTTAATTGTTCTTTCCTGATTTTGACTTGGGTTCCTTCCCCTTTGTCGTTAGTATTAATTGTGTTGAGTATCTGGTCACCATTAACCATCTTAGTGAAGACTGAAGGAAAATAGGCATTAAACACCGCCGCCTTCCCCACCAAGTGGAATACCTACTGTCACGTTACTGAAATTATTTGGGATCCTATAGATCATTGGTGGAACCAAGGTCCTGCAGGGGCACCAATCTTACGTGAAGGGGATCATATAAGGTGTCAACGACCAGGTTATGGTCTGATTATGGATATGCCATTGATATATGTGTATCATTTTTGTAGTTGAAGTTATGAAGATTGGCTCTGCACTGTCTGTCTTTCCAAATATTGTGCTATCGTGGTGAGGACATTTCAGAACACTGGGCATCAACTTGGCGTAAGCTGATTGATGGCCCATTAAGGACTCTCAGCGACACAATGGACTCTGGGAGCTTGGAATGCTCCAATCCAGATGCGAAGTCTACCAGAGAACATGCAAGATAGATAATGGATAATGGCCGCCGCTGCCTGCAAATACTGAGTCATGCATGGTCATATGATCTGCCCATGTGATTCCAGAACGCCATGGGGCTGGACTTTTCACAGCAGGAAGAGAGAGTTTCTTGCACCTGGAAAAAGCTATAAATGAGGCTGCTACAGCCCCTCCATTTTGTCTTCAATCTCCAGTCTCCAGCTTGCTTCTGCCTCTGGATGGGACTTTGCTACACATGGGAGCTCTGACCAAAGGACTGAATGACCCATCCCTGGAGGGGATCATCCCAGAGACTTTAATTTGATCCTGCAGTTTATTCCACAACTGCAAGCCTGAACCAAGAGATTTGCCATTACTGCTTGTAATTGATATCTTTTAACCATTTCTAACCCTCACCTATCTCTTTTTCCTTGTATAATAAACCTTTAGATTTTAGATTCTCAAGGATTGGCAACAGCATGATTTGTGGTTAAGATCTGATTTGTATATTGACTTGGCTCTGGGGCCTGATTCTTTGGAATTGGGGAGAACCGTTTTCTTTATTTGGGGTATTGGTTTTCATAACAATTGGTGCCCAGGCAGTTGTGTCTTTAATATCATCTCCATTAGAAACTGCCTGCTCCTCTGAAATGCTTTATCCCAAAGGCCAGGTCTACTGGAGGGGGCGGGGGGAGGAGCTTGATATAATATACGCAACTTAGGTCAACTTCCCTAGGCGTCCTCACAGTGGTGAGTTGATCTCTGCTGCTTCCCCGTCAACTCTGCTTCCACCTGAGGGAGTGGTGGAATTCTGGAGTCGATGGGGAGAGCGCTAAACCAATCCCCGAGAGATCAATCGCTAACCGCCAATCTGGCGGGGAGTGAAGACATACCCTGAGTCTGTTCTAGTTTGGTTTTTGGACCACTCTGATGCTCCCTCTCCTTCCTTTCCTTAGAATCCTGAAATCCAGATTTTCATGATCACTTTCACCCAAATTGCCTTCCTCCTTTAGATTCACAACCAGATCCTCCCTGTTGATCAGAATCAAATCTAAAATGGCTTTCCCCCTGAGTATGGTTGTCCCACTAAGTTTGGTTGTTCTTAAAAGATTCTAAGACCTTATTGTTGTTTTTTCCTGTATTACTTTTCCAACTGATGTCTGGGTAGTTAAACTCCCCCATTAGTACCAAGGTTTGTGTTTTGGAGGGTTGAGTTTGTTCTAAAAATGCCTGATTCCCCTTCCCTTCCTGATTTGGCGGTCCATAGGAGACCTTACCACAATGACAACCCTAGAATGTGTTTTCTTTTCCACAGATGCACTCGATGGCGAACACAGAATGGGGAAATCAAACATTCATCTCCGAATTCATCCTCCTAGGATTCGGAAATCTTCCAGAACTGCAGCTTCTTCTCTTCCTGCTGTTTCTAGTCATCTACATTGTGACCATGGCCGGGAACGTCCTCATTGTTGTCCTAGTTGTGGCTGATCAGCGCCTACACACCCCCATGTACTTCTTCCTGGGGAACTTGTCCTGCTTGGAGACCTGCTACACCTCCACCATCCTGCCCAGGATGCTGGCCAGTCTCCTGACTGGGGACAGAACCATCTCAGTCAGAATGTGCATCATGCAATATTATTTCTTTGGTTTTCTGTTAGGTGTTGAGTGTTGCCTCTTGTCTGTGATGTCGTATGATCGGTATTTAGCGATATGCAAACCGCTGCATTATACAGTCCTCATGAATGGCAGATTCTGCCTCCAGCTAGCAGTTGGGTCTTGGATTAATGGTTTTCTTGTTAATAGCACAATAACATCCTTGATGTCACAGTTATCTTTCTGTGGCCCCAATGAAGTTGACCATTTTTTGTGTGATTTCAGCCCAGTAAAAAAACTGTCCTGCAGCGACACCAGGCTGATGGACCTTGTGGAAATCCTTATGTCTGCAATATTCACCCTTCCCCCATTTCTATTGACCCTGGCATCCTACATTTGCATTATCATCACTATCCTGAGAATCCCTTCCACCACCGGGAGGCAGAAGGCCTTTTCCACCTGCTCCTCTCACCTCATTGTGGTGACAACTTTCTATGGGACACTGATGATTGTCTATGTGATTCCAGAAACTGACACATTGAGGGTCCTTAACAAAGTGTTCTCCGTCTTCTACACCGTTCTGACTCCCATGGTCAATCCCCTCATCTACAGCCTGAGGAACAGAGAGGTCAAGGAGGCCCTTAGAAGAGCTGTCAATGCCTTTTTAAACGTTCACAAGAATTGAGAGAGGGGGCAAATCCAAGGGTTAAGTCCATTAATGGCTATTAGCCAGGCTGGGTAAGGAATGGTGGCCCTAGCTTCTGTTTCTCAGAGGGGGGTGTTGGATGGCAGGAGAGAGATCACTTGATCATCACCTGTTAGGTTCACTGACTCCAGGGCACCTGGTACCGGCCACTGTCGGTAGACAGGATACTGGTTTTGATCTTACCCAGTACAGCCATTCTTATGTTCTCATATATTTTAATTGTGAAACAAAGTTTCTTTCTTTCTTTCTTTCTTTCTTTCTTTCTTTCTTTCTTTCTTTCTTTCTTTCTTTCTTTCTTTCTTTCTTTCTTTCTTTCTTTCTTTCTTTCTTTCTTTCTTTCTTTCTTTCTCAGTGGAAAAAATAATGCTGTTTGATGTGAAAAAGCGAAAACAAATTTAAAACTGAGAGGAAATAACACTTTTTATAACCCTCCCTGTCTTTAAAACAACAAAGTAAAAAGTAAAAACTGAGATCAAGTGTGTGAGTGGGAGGGAGAGGGGTTAATTAGAAAACTTTGGGAAAATTAAAATGTGAGAGCAAGGGGAGGGAGGGAGGAATTTCCCCAAATTAAAAACAATCACGAATGTTTTTTTGAATATAGTCCAAATTTCAAAAGTGAGAGCTGGTTGTGTTCTTTCCAAAAATGTTCACAGAAATTTTTGCATTGTTTTTAAGATTCTGGTGCCTCAGGCGGCTTCTATTAAAGCTTTTCCTCTGCAGGATGCAAAGAGTAAGTGACTTCTGAGACTGTTAGCCGAAAAACCACGGGCAGAAACAATCCAGGATCAATGTGTCTTAAATAGCCAACGGAAAGGGAATTTTAACTACTTTGACTAGCACTGTCATCTTTAACTATTTTGATTGTAAATTTGATGAACTACAAAAATAAAATAATGCTAATGACATGAACTTGTGTGCTCACTTTGGTAGATATAGGTCAAAAAGGATGCAGGGATATTTGGGAGATTCATTTTCTTCCAATATAGATTGATTTGGTTTTATGGACCATTACTACATGTATATATGACTTGACTGGAATATGCTTTATTAGTGTAAAAGCCCGTGGACACGGGCCAACAGTAACGCCCCCGCCTGCTCAGCCCCCCCCACTTCAAGCCCCCCCCGCTCAGCCCCCCATGCCCCCCCACTCATTCAGCCTCCCCTCCCCCCCACGCCCCACACGCTCATTCAGCCTCCCCTCCCGCCCCACGCTTGTTCAGCCTCCCCTCCCCCCCACAGCCTCCCCGCTCATTCAGCCTCCCCTCCCTCCCAAAGCCCCCCCGCTCACCTCCAGAATGCCCCATCAATATTTCCTGCACAGATGGAATTTTTGAACCCGCTCAGCTCTCTCCCCCTCCCCCACTCCAACGGCCCCGGCTAGGCTGGGCGCAGCTGGCCGTGCCGTACCCGGGCACCTCCGCCCCACGGGCCCAGCGTCCTCTTTCTGCGCCCCGCCTGGCCAGAGCCCCCTGCCTGCGCCTCCTGTGCTCAGCCACCCTCCTGCCTGAGGCCCCTGATCCAGACCCTGCTTCCCTCCCAGCGGCTACGCGCGGCGGCCATGTTGTGCTGCCGAACTACACCTCCCAGCATGCAGTTCGTCTGGGCCGTCTCTACTGCGCATGACGGCTTCACACACCGTCTCTAGTCTTTTATAATATAGGATGATATATATGCCAGGTAACATATCTCTGTAAATATATCCATCCTGTTTGTATACATGTGTCATTTTTGCATTCAACGTTATGAATATTGGCTGTGTACTCGTTTGAGACTCGTTTGAGTTTAAGTAGCCTTAGTAAAGCATTTGGTCAGCTTCTTGAGAAAGACTATTCTCAGTAGGTGCCCAATCAAGAAACATTTAAGCCAACAATGAACTTGGAGATGCCAGTCCACATCTCAGCTTTCCCAGGAATGTGGCCTGGTGGTAAGGAACTCAGTCATGCATGGACATGTGACTTGCCCAGGTGACTCCAAAACCCCATCTTGGAGCTGAATTCTGCATAGGAGAGAGGAGGGGGACTTCACCCATAAGAAAGGGTCTGTTTAAGCCCTTGGGAGTCCCCTCCATTTTGTCTTCAGCAGGTGTAGTGATTACTGGACCCAGGCTAGAAGGAGGCTAGTGAGGTTGAGGTTTTATCTGTATTCAGTTTTCTTACTATATTAGACATAGACTTGTGTGTTTTATTTTGTTGGGTAATTCACTTTGTTTTGTCTGTTATTATTTGAAGCCACTTAAATCCTTCTTTTTGTATTTAATAAAATCACTTTTTACTTCTTAATGAACCCAGAGTATGTATGAATACCTGGTGGGGGGCAAACAACTTTGTATAAATCTCGATCATTCTTATAGGGGGCGAACAATTTATGAGAGTACCCTGTATAAGTTTATACAGAGGAAAACAGATTTATTTGGTCTTTGGATCCCATTGGGAGGTGGGCATCTGAAATGCTGGAGACAGGAACATTTTTTCAACTGCTTCCAATTAAGCCTACAGCTGTTACGGGACATGGTTCAGACCTGGGTTTGGGTTTGTAGCATGGTAGCGGGTCCGGCTCAAAAAGGCAAAGTTCTGAAGTCCAAAGCAGGCAAGGAAAATGCATTAGAAGTAGTCTCAGCACATCAGCTGGAAGTCCCAAGGGAGTTTCTGTGATCCAACCTGTATCAAATGTGTCTTAAATAGACAATGAAAAATGAATTTTAACTCGTTTGATTAGCTCTGTCAATTTAAATGTTTTGATTGAAAATTTAATTAACAATGAGAATAAAATAATGGTAATGACATGAACTTGGCTGATCATTTTTAGTAGCTCTGATCAAAAATGACGCGGGGAGGTTTGGATAGGTATTTCAGGCGGTGGGATATGGCAGTAGAGGAAGCAACGATCAGGCCTGATTCAAAACACTTTGTAACCTTTGGAAACCGCTGTTTTCAAGACATTCGAGGTCAGGCTGTAATCAATACTAGGTTTTTTGTAGAATTGGGTTCTCATTTTTTTCATTCCTGTTCTCAAATTGTTGAAATACGTGTTTCTTCCCTTGTCCTATGCTTATAATATTTCTCCCATTGATTTCCAGTTGCCTGGGATTTCTGTTATCCCATCTAATTTTCCCCTTTCCTTTGGATTGTCAGTTCTTTGGAACATTTATCTCACGTTTTATCTACTTATTTATTTGAAACCTGTTCCTACTGAGTGAGGCTAGTTATAGATCCTACTCTACCTCATTAGAGGTGGTCGATGATCCTTAGATCCCAATCTTGCATGTATTTATTGCTGGGCATAGTGCTCATTTCCAGGATACTCCAATGGATTAGCTATGGCTGTAGGCAGTGTAGTGTTTTACGACTGTAGTAGGTCACTATGGTTTCTTACAACAGCCGTAGGTCACTATGTTGTTATAGAACAGCTTTGGATTACTATTGTATTCTAGAATGGCTGTAGGTCACTGTGATGTTGTACAATGCTTGTAGGTCACTATGCTGTTCTACAACAGCCATAGGTCACTTTGTTCTTCTACAATGCTGGAAAACCAGTTGTTGTACCACAGGTGGGCTGTGGAATTTTTGTGGACTATTGGGGTTGGACTCAGCAAGAAAAAGATTAGGAACTCCTGGTCTAAAAGACATGGGACAGTGTAAAGATTAATAAAGAATATTCCTGAACCTTGAGCTTCATTTAATCGTTTTCTACAGAGCTGGAGTTTTCAAAGGGGCTTAAGAAAGTTAGACACCAGCTCTCTGAGTTGGGCTCCGAAGTCTCTTAGGGTAATTTGAAAATCTGATATTATAAGAGACCAGGACGGATGCTGTCTGGCCTACAAGTCACAGCTGGGCCGGCAGGCGCAGGTCAAGGATGGCCACGTGGCAGTGGTCCATGAGCAGGGATTGGGGAAGTTGCTCGAGCCAGGATTGATAAGCAAGAGTGAGTGAAAGAGTCAGGCTGGGGCTGGAGGCCGGAGATCAGAAAGCCATGGGAGGGCTGGAGTCACATCAGACCAGAAATGTGTGTGATTTCCCAGACATCATCCAGGGCCACCCTCCAAGGTTAAATATTGAGCATGGGCCAATCAGAGAGCTTTATGAAGCTGTCACTCTGGATGCTTTGGGTGGTATTTCCTGCAGTTCCTAATCTCTGTATTGCTCCTTGGCCATCAGCTGTCCGTGGCTCTGCCAACCCCAGTTCTATCCTAGAGCTCCTCACAGGAGAGGGTGCCTTTGTCTTTTATCAGTTCTCTGTGTGAATTCCTTTATGAAAGGGTCTGGGAGACGGCAGCAAACCCTAAATTCTCAATAGGCCTCAGGTGGGACTGTCTTAGGTTTGTCTACATTAGACATACTCCAGCAGCACATCTGTGGCTGTGAAGCAGTGTCGCATAGACACTTACAAGAGCGATGGACGGAGTTCTTCTCCCAACTTAGCCGTGTCTGCAGCGGGACTTAGGTCACATTATTAACATCACCCAGCCAGGCCGACATCACTTTGTTGTGCAGACTGGCGCCAAGTCTCCCTTTTCTCTTGAATCCTGCACTCAGCTTGCTTGATGGTGATGCTAAGACAAGCCAGATTTTACTTTCATCCCACACAGCAATTACCCCATGGGTGAGGTATCAGAGGAGAGATGTCCTGGGAGTGGGAAAGGCTGATTGCTTTGGGATCATTATTTTGCCATCTGCACAGAAAACCCAGGAACTCCCCCAGCTCAAATATTCCAAAGGCCCTTGAGCAGTGTCAGGGGATATCAGTCTTGTCTAGTGAATGATACAAACATAAGGAGGCATCTGCAGTTCAGGCTAGCAGGGAAGGAACACGTTCCGGGACAGATTGTGGCCGCAACACCTGCATTTCTCCTTTGTTATTACATTGAAGATGCTAGTGAGAGAATGGATTCTGAATCCTAGAGCAATCAGAGACCCTCATTCCAAGCTTGAAATATACCAGAACTTCAGGTAAGCCACATCATCTATGCTTCCTGGAGTTTAAGGGCGGGTGTTAACGATGTATGTTCCATTAATCACGGAAATAAGGAAGTATAAATTTTGAGAATAGCGAGTGAAATCTTGGCCCTTTTGGATGTTCACGGGAGAAATCCCCTTTGCTTCAACAGTTCTAGAATATGAAGATGTCATGCGATAACTCTCTGGTTTAGCAAACACAAGGTCATTAACGCCCACTCCTCACAATACAGAATGCTAATGAAGGCCATTAGAGAAGTTGAGCTTGGAGAAGCTTTCAAATGTTGCCATTTGCCCGTTGAAACCTTTACATCCTCAGTTCATGAAGTTCACTAGCCTGGGTCCTGTGATGACCAGAAGAAAGTATAAAATTCTTAGTTAATTAATTAAAAATTAAGAAATTGATAAGGGAAGTGCCTTCATAACTCTTGGTTGTCAATGTCTGGTTATGACCCAAAATAGAAAGATTTATTCTCCTTATAGATTTATGTCTGAGCTATTAGATCTGTGGTCATCATTCTTAATATTTAAAATACTTATGTGAACATTTTTTCCCTTAATCCTGCTAAATACATTTCTATACCAGTGATATCCATGTGTTAACTGAGAATAATATACTGGTAGCTTTAAACAGTGACTGATATTATTTAAATTAAAAAGAGAAAAAAATAACATTGGGATGTACAAAAGTCCTGAGAAATGGAAGGTGTCATGGACTTTCAAAGGACTTTCACAAGGTTTGGGGCCGCTAATTCCCAGGGCAATTTTGAAAATCCCACCTAATTTAATTATGTTTATTTTTTCTCTCCTGATTTTGTCTTGGGTTCCTTCCCCTTTGTCGTTAGTATTAGTTGTGTTGAGTATCTGGTCACCATTATCCTTCTTAGTGAAGACTGAAGGAAAATAGGCATTAAATACATCTGCCCTCCCCACCAAGTAGAAGACCTATGCTTTCCTTTGTCTTGGTCCTGATGGACTTTAAAAACCTTTTATGTCCTTCACCAGGTGTAACTAATTTTCTGCCTTAGCTTTTCTGACATGGTCCCTACATGCTTGTGCTGTTTGCTTGTACCCCTCCTTAGCAATTTGTCCATGGTTCCATCTTTTAGTCGGCTTTTTTCAATTATTATTTTCAGGTGAATAAAGTGCTCCTGATTGAGCCATATTGGCCCCTTGCAATTTTTCCAACCTTTCCTTTGTATCGGAATAGTTGGCAGTTGTGTCTTTAATATCGTCTCCTTGAGAAACTGCCTGCTCTCCTGAACTCCTTTATCACTTCCGGTGGGACCTTACCTACCAGTTCTCTGAGTTTATTACAGTGTGGCTTTTGGATGCCCACTTTCCTCATTCTGATGTTCCCGCTCTTTCCTTTCCTTAGAATCCTGAAATCTAGCTTTTCATCATCACTTTCACCCAAATTGCCTTCCCCCTTCAGATTCACATCCAATTCCTCCCAGTTGGTCAGAATCAAATCTAAAATGGTTTTCCTTCATTGAGTTTGGTTGTCCTCAAAACATTCTAAGATCTGAATGGAAATGTAGTGTGTTGCCATATTACTTATCCAACTTATGTCTGGGTAGTTAGTCCTCCATTAATACCAGATCTTGTGTTTTGGAGGGTATGTTATTTGTTCTAAAAATGCCTGATTTCTCTTCCGTTCCTGATTTGGTGGTCCATAGGAGACCCTGTACTGACAATCCTATAATTTTTTTTACCTTCCCATAGATACACTGATGGCGAATTCAGAACAGGGAAATCAAACGTACATCTCCGAATTCATCCTCCTGGGATTTGGAAATCTTCCAGAACTGCAGCTTCTTCTCTTCCTGCTTTTTCTGATCATCTACATTGTGACCATGGCTGGGAACATCCTCATTGTTGACCTAGTTTTAACTGATCAGCAACTTCACACCCCTATGTACTTCTTCCTGGGGAACTTGTCCTGTGTGGAGACCTGCTACACTTCCACCATCCTGCCCAGGCTGTTAGCCAGTCTCCTGAGTGGTGACAGAACCATCTCAATCAGAACCTGTATCATCCAATATTATTTCTTTGGTTTTCTGTTAGGTGTTGAGTGTTGTCTCTTGTCTGTGATGTCTTACGATCGGTATTTGGCGATATGCAAACCGCTGCATTATACAGCCCTCATGAATGGCAGAATCTGCCTCCACCTAGCAGCTGGGTCTTGGATAAGCGGGTTTCTGGTTAGTAGCACAATGGCATCCTTGATGTCGCTGTTATCGTTTTGTGGCCCCAATGAAATTGACCATTTTTTTTGTGATATCTCCCCAGTAAAAAAACTGTCCTGCAGCGACACCAGGCTGATGGACCTTGTGGCTTTTGTCATGGCTGCAGTATTCACCCTTCCCCCATTTCTATTGACCCTGTCATCCTACATTTGCATCATCACCACCATCCTGAGAGTCTCTTCCACCTCTGGGAGGCAGAAGGCCTTTTCCACCTGCTCCTCTCACCTCATTGTGGTGACAACTTTCTATGGGACCCTGATGATTGTCTACATGCTCCCAGACACCGACACACTGAGGGTACTTAACAAAGTGTTCTCCGTCTTCTACACCATTCTGACTCCCCTGGCCAATCCCCTCATCTACAGTCTGAGGAACAGAGAGGTCAAGGAGGCCCTTAGAAGAGCTGTCAATGCCTTTTTAAACATTCTCAAGAACTGAGAGAGGGGGCAAATCCAAGGGCTTGTGTACATGGGGAAAAGGCCCGATGTGGTGATTACAAAGAGCGATTGGTGTGGAATGGTGGCCTCAGTGCAGAATATCTAATTGACTGTAAATTCACTTCCTAGCTATTTTGTAATCACTTCTCGATAAGGATCATCTCATATACGAGGTGGAGTTGTTTCATCTTAGAGAGAAAATGTGGAACCTCTCCCCACTTTCTCATATATTTTAATTCCTCCTATATTCTTATATATTTTAATTGTGAAAAAAGACTTTCTTTCTTTCTTTCTTTCTTTCTTTCTTTCTTTCTTTCTTTCTTTCTTTCTTTCTTTCTTTCTTTCTTTCTTTCTTTCTTTCTTTCTTTCTTTCTTTCTTTCTTTCTTTCTTTCTTTCTTTCTTTCTCAGATGGAAAAATAATGCTGTTTGATGCCAAAAAGCAAAAGAAAATGTAAAACTGACAGGAAATAACACGTTCTATAACCCTCCCTGCCTTTAAAATAACAAGGAAAACGAAGTGAAAGCTGAGATCAAGTGTGTGAGTTGGAGAGAGAGGAAGTTAATTAAAAAAAGTTGGGAAAATTAAAATGTGCGAGGAAGGGGAGGGAGGGAGGAATTTCCCCATTTTACAAAGATTTACAAATTTTTGTTTGAACATAGTCAAAATTTCAAAAGTGAGAGCTGGTTGTGTTCTTTCCAAAAATGTTCACAGAAATTTTTGCATTGTTTTTAAAATTCTGGTGCCTCCGGTGGCTTCTGTTAAAGCTTTTGCTCTGCAGGATGCAAAGAGTAAGTGACTTTTGAGACTGTTGGCTGAAAAACCAGGGGCAGAAACAATCCAGGATCAATGTGTCTTAAATAGCTGGAAAAGGACACCAGAAAGAAACTGGGACAAAGGACAGTAACCACAGACTGTAGTCATTACTGGACCCATAGAAGCAGGCTAGTCTGTAAAAGAAACTTACTGGAACATCTCTGAGGGTGAGGTTTTATCTGTATTCAGTTTTCTTATTGTATTAGACATAGAATTGCGTGTTTTATTTTATTTTGTTTGGTAATTCACTTTGTTCTGTCTGTTATTACTTGGAACCACTTAAATCCTACTTTCTGTATTTAATAAAATCACTTTTTACTTCTTAGTAAACCCAGAGTATCTATGAATACCTGGTGGGGGGCAAACAACTTTGTATAAATCTCGATCAGTCTTATAGAGGGCGAACAATTTATGAGTTTACCCTGTATAAGTTTATACAGAGTAAAACAGAATTATCTGGGCTTTGGATCCCATTGGGAGGTGGACATCTGAATGTTAAAGACAGGAACATTTCTTAAGCTGCTTCCAATTAAGCCTGCAGCTGTTTGGGGACGTGGTTCAAACCTGGGTCTGCGTTTGTAGCAGGCTAACGGGTCTAGATGAAGCAGGTAAAGTTCTGGATTCCCAAGCTCACAGGAAAATTGGGTTAAAGTTAGTCTCAGAATGTTAGTTGGCAGTCCCAAGGGGGTTTCTGTGATCCAACCTGTCACAAATGTGTCTTAAATAGCAAATGAAAACTGAATTTTAACTTGTTTGACTAGCGCTGTCATCTTCAAATATTTTGATTGCAAATTTAATTAACAATGAAAATAAAATAATGCTAATTACATGAACTTGTTCGCTCATTTTTGGTAGATCTGATAAAAAATGACGCGGGAAGGTTTGGATACGTATTTCAGGAGGTGGGATATGGCAGTAGAGGAAGCAATGATCAGGCCTGATTCAAAACGCTTTGTAGCCTATTGAAACTACTGTTTTCAAGGCATTTGAGATCAGGCTGTAAATCAATAGTAGGTTTTTTGTAGCATTGGGTTCCCATTTTTTTCATTCCTGTTCTCAATTTGTGTTTCTTTCCTTGTCCTCTGCTTATAGTATTTCTCCCATTGATTTCCGGTTGTCTTGACGTTCTGTTATCCATCTAATTTTCCCCTTTCCTTTGGATTGCTGGTTCTTTTGTAACATTTATCTGATGTTTTATCTACTTATTTATTTGTAACCTGTTCCTATTGAGTGAGGCTAGCCATAGATAAGGGGTGGGCCAACTTTTTGGCCAAAGGGCCATATTAGGTTTCAAAATTGTGCGGAGGGCCAGGTACGGAAGGCTGTGCCTCCCCAAACAACCTGACCCCACCCCTTAGCCAACCCTCACCCACTTCCCGCTCCCTGACTTCCCCCTCAGAACCACGACCCATCCAACCCCCCCACATTCCTGATTGCCCCCCTCTGAAGACCCCCCCCACTCTAAGTGCCCCCCACAGGACCCAACCACCTATCTAAGCCCCCCTGCTCTTTGTTCCCTGACCCCCCCCGGCTCCTCCACACCCCTAACTAGCACCCCAGGGATCCCACCCCCTATTGAGGCCCCCCTGCTCTTTGTTCCCTGACCCCTCCGATTCTCCCCCACCCCTAACCACCACCCCGGGGACTCCACCCCCTATTGAAGCCCCCCTGGTATTTGTACCCTAACTGTCTCCTCCCAAGACCCCCCTCCCTTTAAACACCACTCCTCAGGACCCCACCACCTAAGCCTCCCCCCAACAACCACCCCCCCACACCACCCCCGACCCCTGCTTACCGTGCTCAGCTGGGCGCAGGGCCCCGTGGGTGGCGGTGCTTTGCCGGCCCTGGCCCAGGAGCATGGCGCCCGTGGCTGGTGGCATTCCCGGCGCCCCGGCTGGAGACCGCAGGGCCCCGAGGCGGGTGGCACTCTGCTGGCCCAGGCTCAGAAGTGCGGGCCACGCCGCTTGACGCGCTTGCCCGGCACCCCTGGGCCGGGAGTGTGGGGCCAGTGGTTCCGCCCCCCCAGCCCAAGCTCATGGGCTGGGTAATAAAGGCCGGCGGGCCTCATGTGGCCTGTGGGCTGTAGTTTGCCCACCCCTACCATAGATCCTACTCTACCTCACTAAAGGGGTTGATGATCCTTAGATCCCAATCTTGCAAGTATTTATCGCTAGGCATAGTGCTCATTTCCAGGATACTCCAATGGATTAGCCATGGTTGCAGGCAGTGTGGTGTTTTGCAACGGTTGTAAGTCACTATGGTTTCTTACAACAGCTGAAGGTCACTATGTTGTTATAGAACAGCTATGGATTACTATTGTATTCAATAATGGTTGTAGGTCACTGTGATGTTGTACAATGCTTGTAGGTCACTATGCTGTTCTACAACAGCCATAGATCACTTTGTTCTTCTACAATGGTGGAAAACCAGTTGTTGTGGTACAGGTGGGCTGTGGAATTTTTGTGGACTATTGGGGTTGGACTCAGCAAGAAAAAGATTAAGAACTCCTGATCTAAAAGAGATGGGACAGTGTAGAGATTAATAAAGAATATTCCTGGAACCTTGAGCTTCATTCAATCATCTACTACACAGCTGGAGTTTTCAAAGGGCCTTAAGAAAGTTAGACACCAGCTCTCTGAGTTGGGCTCCAAAGTCCCTGAGACTAGTTTGAAAATCTGATATTATAAGTGACCAGGACGGAGGCCGTCTGGCCTACAAGTCACGGCTGGGCCGGCAGGCGCAGGTCAAGGACGGCCACGTGGCAGTGGTCCATGAGCAGGGATTGGGGAAGTTGCTCGAGCCAGGACTGATCAGCAAGAATGAGTGAAAGAGTCAGGCTGGGGTTGGAGGCCGGAGATCAGAAAACCATGGGAGGGCTGGAGTCACAGCAGGGCAGAAATGTGCGTGATTTCCCAGACGTCATCCAGGGCCACCCTCCGAGGTTAAATAATGAGCATGGGCCAATCAGAGAGCTTTATGAAGCTGTCACTCTGGATGCTTTGGGCGGTATTTCCTTCAGTGCCTAATCTCTTCATTGCTCCTTGGCTACACCCCTCTCTGTCCTGCTGGTGCTGATGTGGAGCCATCAGCTGTCCAGGGCTCTGCAAACCCCAGTTCTATCCTGCAGCTCCTCACAGGAGAGGGTGCTTTTATCAGTTCTCTGTGTGAATTCCTTTCTGAAAGGGGCTGGGAGACGTCAACTAACCCTGAATTCTCACTAGGCGTTGGGTGGGGTGGTCTTAGGTATGTCAACATTGGACACACTCCACCAGCTCAGGTGTGGCTCTGAAGTAGTGTCACATAGACACTACCCGAGCGATGGAAGGAGTTCTTCTCCCAGTTAGCCATGTCTGCAGCGGGACTTAGGTCAGATTATTAACATCACCCAGCTCGTATATTTAGGCCAACATCACTTTGTTGTGCAGACTGGTCCCAAGTCTCTCTTTTCCCTTGAATCCTGCACTCAATACTTGATGGCGACTCTCTCCTTTTTTCTTCCTTGCCTTCATTTCTGACCTCAGAGAAGCCCCCACCCTCCATGTGTCACGCAAAGATGAGCTCGATTTTACATGCATCCCACACAGCAATTACCCCATGGGTGAGGTATCAGAGGAGAGATGTCCTGGGAGAGGGAAAGGCTGATTGCTTTGGGATCATTATTTGTGTCATCTGCACAGAAAACCCAGGAACTCTCCCAGCTCAGATATTCCAAAGGCCCTTGAGCAGTGTCAGGGGAGATCGTCTTATCTAGTGAATGATACAAACAAAAGGAGGCATCTGTATTTCAGGCTAGCAGGGAAGGAACACGTTCCGGGACAGATTGTGGCTGCAGGACCTGCATTTCTCTTTCGTTATTACATTGAAGATGCTAGTGAGAGAATGTATGCTGAATCCTAGAGCAATCAGAGACCCTCATTCCAAGCCTGAAATATACCAGAACTTCAGGTAAGCCACATCATCTATGCTACCTGGAGTCTAAGGGCGGGTGTTAATGATGTATGTTCCATTAATCGTGGAAATAAGGAAGTATACATTTTGAGAATAACGAGTGAAATCTTGGCCCTTTTGAAGTCCATAGAAGAACTCCCCTTTGCTTCAACAGTGATGGAATTTGAAGATGCCATTTGATAACTCTATGGTTTAGCAAACACAAGGTCATTAATGTCCTTTTCAAGACCCAAAATCCTAGAAGTGCATTAGAGATTTTGAGCATGGAGAAACTTTCAAATGTTGCCATTTGATTCTTGAAACCTTTACATCCTCAGATCATGATGTTTACTATCCTGGGTCCTGTGATGACCATAAGATAGTATAAAATTCCTATAATGGACAATTAGGGATTAATAAACTGATAAGGGAAGTGCCTTCATAACTCCCGGTTGCCAATGTCTGCTTATGACCAGCAATGGAAAGATTTATTCTCCTTATACATTTCTGTCCAAGTCACTAGATCTGTCATCATTTTTATTATTGAAAATAATTCTGTAAACATTTTCCCCCCTAATCGTGCAAAATGCATTTCCGCACCAGTGAGTTCCACATGTTAACATTGTAGTACATGCAAAAAGTGACTGATATTATTTAAATTAAAAAGAGAAAAAAATAACATTGGGGTTTACAAAAGTACTGAGAACTGAAGTGCGGCTTGAACTTTCAAAGGACTTTCATAAGGTTTGGGTCGTCTAATCTCCAGGGTACTTTTGAAAATCCCACCTAATTTAATTATGCTTTAATTTTTCTCCCCTAATTTTGTCTTGGGTTCCATCCCCTTTCTCATTAGTATTAATTGTGTTGAGTGTCTGGTCATCATTAACATTCTTAGTGAAGACTGAAGGAAAATAGGCATTAACACCTCCGCCTTCCCCACCACGTGAAATCCCTACACTTTCGTTTGGCTTGCTCCCGCTGGACTTTGAAAACCTTTTATGTCCATGTTTCAATTTTTGTAGCTTTATTTTTTTATTGTTTCCAGGTCAATAAAGAGCTGCTCATTGAGCAGTATTGGCCTCTTGCTATTCTTCCAATCTTTCCTTTGTATCAGAAGAGTTGGCATTTGCATCTCTAATATTGTCTCCTTGAGAAACTGCCTGATCTCCTGAACTCCTTTATCACTTATATTTTCTTTCAGTGGGACCTGACCTACCAATTCTCTAAGTTTGTTATAGTCTGGAATTTGGAAGTCTATTGTCCTCATTCCGATGCACCCTCTCCTTCCTTTCCTTAGAATCCTGAAATCTTGCTTTTCATGATCACTTTCACTCAAATTGCCTTCCCCCTTCAGATTCACATCCAATTCCTCTCTGTTGGTTGGACTCAACTCTAAAATGGCTTTCCCCCTGCATATTTCATTGAGTTTGGTTGTCCTGAAAATATTCTAAGACCGTATTGGAAATACTGTTTTTTTGCTGTATTACTTCCCATCAGATGTCTCGGTAGTATAAGTCTCCTATTAGTACCAGGTCTTGTGTTTTGGAGAGTTGAGTTATTTTTTCTAAAAATGCCTGATTCCCCTTCTCTTCCTGATTTGGTGGTCTATAGGAGACTCTTACCGTAATGACAATCCTTTAATTTGTTTCCTTTCCCACAGATGCACCAGATGGTGAACACAGACCGGGAAAATCAAACATACATCTCAGAATTCATCCTCCTGGGATTTGGAAATCTTCTAGAACTGCGGCTTCTTCTATTTCTGCTTTTTCTAGTCATCTACATTGTGACCATGGCTGGGAACATTCTAATTGTTGCACTAGTTGTGACTGATCAGCACCTTCACACCCCCATGTACTTCTTCCTGGGGAACTTGTCCTTCTTGGAGACTTGCTACACCTCCACCATCCTGCCCAGGGCACTGGCCAGTCTCCTGACTGGAGACAGAACCATCTCATTCAGAATCTGTATCATCCAATATTATTTCTTTGGTTTTCTGTTAAGTGTTGAGTGTTGCCTCTTGTCTGTGATGTCTTACGATCGGTATTTGGCGATATGCAAACCGCTGCATTATGCAGCCCTCATGAATGGCAGAATCTGTGTCCAGCTAGCAGCTGGGTCTTGGATAAGTGGTTTTCTGGCTAGTAGCACAATGACATCCTTGATGTCGCTGTTATCGTTTTGTGGCCCCAATGAAATTGACCATTTTCTTTGTGATATCTCCCCAGTAAAAAAACTGTCCTGCAGCGACACCAGGCTGATGGACCTTGTGGCTTTCCTCTTGGCTGCAATATTCACCCTTCCCCCATTTCTATTGACTCTCGCATCCTACATTTGCATCATCACTACCGTCCTGGGAATCCCTTCCACCAGCGGGAGGCAGAAGGCCTTTTCCACCTGCTCCTCTCACCTGATTGTGGTGACAACTTTCTATGGGACCCTGATGATTGTCTACATGCTCCCAGACACCGACACACTGAGGGTCCTTAACAAACTGTTCTCTGTCTTCTACACTGTTCTGACTCCCCTGGCCAATCCCCTCATCTACAGCCTGAGGAACAGAGAGGTCAAGGAGGCCCTTAGACGTGCTGTCAATGCCTTTTTAAACATTCTCAAGAACTGAGAGAGGGGGCAAATCCAAGGGCTTGTGTACATGGCAAAAAAGCCTGGTGTGGTGATTGCAAATAGCGATTGGTGTCGAATGGTGGCATCAGTGCAGAATATGTAATGCACTGTAAATTCACAGCCTAGCTATTTTGTAATCACTTCTTGCTGAAAACCCGTCTTGTATATGAGCTGCAATTATTTCATCTTGGAGACAAAATGCAGAACCTTCCCCCACTTCCTCATATATTTGAATTCCTCCTATGTTCTCATATATTTTAATTGTGAAACTATCTTTCTTTCTTTCTTTCTTTCTTTCTTTCTTTCTTTCTTTCTTTCTTTCTTTCTTTCTTTCTTTCTTTCTTTCTTTCTTTCTTTCTTTCTTTCTTTCTTCTCTAAAAAATAATGTTGTTCAATGTGAAAAAGCAAAAGAAAATTTAAAACGTAGAGGAAATAACCTTTTTTATAACCCTCCCTGCCTTTAAAACAACAAGGAAAAAGAAGTGAAAACTGAGATAAAGAGTGTGAATTGGGGGAAGAGGGGGTTAAATAGAAAAAAATTGGAAAATTAGATTGTGCAAGCTAGGGGAGGGAAGGAGGAATTACTTCAAATGAAAAAGGGTTACGAATGTTTCTTTGAACATAGTCAAAATTTCAAAAGTGAGAGCTGGTTGTGTTCTTTCCAAAAATGTTCACAGAAATTTTTACATTGTTTTTAAGATTCTGGTGCCTCCGGTGGCTTCTATTAAAGCTTTTCCTCTGCAGGATGCAAAGATTAAGTGACTTCTGAGACTGTTGGCCTAAAAACCATGGTCAGAAACAATCCAGGATCAATGTGTCTTAAATAGCCAATGGAAAGTGAATTTTAACTACTTTGACTAGCACTGTCATCTTCAACTATTTTGATTGTAAATTTGATGAACTACAAAAATAAAATAATGCTAATGACATGAACTTGTGTGCTCATTTTTGTAGATATAGGTCAAAAATGATGCAGGAATGTTTGGGAGATTCATTTTCTTCCAATATAGATTGATTTAGTTTTATGGCCCATTACTACATGTATATATGACTTTACTGGAATATGTTTCATTCTGCATATGCCAGGTAACATATCTCTGTAAATATATTTATCGTATTTGCATACATGTGTCATTTTTGCATTGAAGGTTATGAAGGTTATGAAGGCTGTGTACTTGTTTGCATTTAAGTAGCCTTAGTAAAGCATTTGGTCAGCTTCTTGAGAAAGACTATTCTCACTAGGTGCCCAGTCAAGAAACATTTAAGCCAACTTGTAGATGCTAGTCCACATCTCAGCTTTCCCAGGAATGTGGCGTGGTGGTAAGGAACTCAGTCATGCATGGACATGTGACTTGCCCATGTGACTCCCAAACTCCATCTTGGAGCTGAATTCTGGATAAGAGAGAGGAGGGGGTCTCCACCAGTAAGAAAGGGTCTATTTAAGCCCATGGGATCACCAGGTCCCAAGGGGGTTTCTGTGATCCAACCTGTCACAACTGTGTCTTAAATAGCCAATGAAAACTGAATTTTAACTACTTCCACTAGCAGTGTCATCTTCAAATATTTTGATTGCAAATTTGATGAACAATGCAAATAAAATAATGCTAATTACATGAACTTGTTTGCTCATTTTTGATAGATGTGATCAAAAACGATGCATGGAGGTTTGGATACATATTTCGGGAGGTGGGAAATGGCAGGGGAGAGGAAGCAGTGATCAGGCCTGATCCCAAATGCTTTGTAACCAATTGAAACTACTGTTTTCAAGGCATTCGAGATCAGGCTGTAAATCAATACAAGGTTTTTAGTTGAATTGGGTTCCCATTTTTTTTCATTCCTGTTCTCAGTTTGGTGAAATACGTGTTTCTTTCCTTGTTCTCTGCTTACAGTATTTCTTCCATTGATTTCCGGTTGTCTTGGCTTTCTGTTATCCCATCTAATTTCCCCCTTTGGATTGCCATTTCTTTTGTAACATTTATCCGATGTTTTATCTACTTACTTATTTGTAACCTGTTCCTACTGAGGGGGGCTAGCCATAGACTGAGATCCCGCCCTACTTCACTAAAGGGGTCGATGATCCTTAGATCCCAATCTTGCAAGTATTTATTGCTAGGCATAGTGCTCATTTCCAGGAACACTCCAATGGATTATCCATGGTTGCAGGCAGTGTAGTGTTTTACGACTGTAGTAGGTCACTATGGTTTATTAAAATAGCCGTAGGTCACTATGTATTTCTGGAACAGCTATGGATTAGTATTGTAGTCTATAATGGCTGTAGGTCACTCTGATATTGTACAATGCTTTTAGGTCCCTATGCTGTTCTACAACAGCCGTAGGTCACTATGTTCTTCTACAATGGTGGAAAACCAGTTGTTGTGGTACAGGTGGGCTGTGGAGTTTTTATGGAATATTGGGGTTGGACTCAGCAATAAAAAGATTAAGCTCCTGGTACCTTGAGCTTCATTCAATCATCTTCTACACAGCTGGAGTTTTCAAAGGGGCTTAAAAAAGTTAGACACCAGCTCTCCTAGTCGGCGTCCGAAGTCACTTAGGGTAATTTGAAAATCTGAAATTATAAGAGACTATGATGGAGGTCTACAAGTCATGGCTGGGCTGGCAGGCTCAGGTCAAGAACAGCCACGTGGCAGTGGTTTGTGTGCAGGGATTGGGGAAGTTGCTTGAGCCAGGATTGATCAGCAAGAGTGAGTGAAAGATTCAGGCTGGGGCTGGAGGCCGGAGATCACAAAGCCAGGGGAGGGCTGGAGTCACAGTAGCCCAGAAATGTGTGTGATTTCCCAGACATCATCCAGGGCCACCCTCTGAGGTTAAATATTGAGCATGGGCCAATTAGAGGGCCATGTATTTAGGCTGACATCACTTTGTTGTGCAGACTGGTCCCAAGTCTCTCTTTTCCCTTCACTTCTGCACTCAGCTTGCTTGATGGCGACTCTCTCCTTTGTTCCCCTTGCCTTCATCTCTGACCTCAGACATGGCACCCCATAGAAGCCCCCCCCCACGTGTCACGCAAAGAAGAGCCCAATTTTACATGCATCCCACACAGCAATTACCCCATGGGTGAGGTATCAGAGGAGAGATGTCCTGGGAGAGGGAAAGGCTGATTGCTTTGGGATCATTATTTGTGTCATCTGCACAGAAAACCCAGGAACTCTCCTGGCTCAGATATTCCAAAGGCCCTGGAGCAGTGTCAGGGGAGACCTGTCTTATCTAGTGAATGATACACACATAAGGAGGCATCTGTATTTCAGGCTAGCAGGGAAGGAACACGTTCCGGGACAGATTGTGGCTGCAGGACCTGCATTTCTCTTTCGTTATTACATTGAAGATGCTAGTGAGAGAATGGATGCGAAATCCTGGAGCAATCAGAGACCCTCATTCCAAGTTTGAAATATACCAGTACTTCAGGTAAGCCACATCATCTATGCTTGCTGGAGTTGAAGGGCGGGTGTCAATAATGCATTTACCATTAATCGTGGAAATAAGGAAGTATAAATTTTGAGAATAGCGAGTGAAATCTTGGCCTTTTGGAAGTTCATGGGAGAACTCCCCTTTGCTTCAACAGTGCTAGAATATGAAGATGTCATTCGATAACTCCCTGGTTTAGAAAACATGAGGTCATTAATGCCCACTTCTCACAATACAGAATGCTAAAGAAGGCCATTAGATAATTTTATCTCCGAGAAGCTTTCAAATGTTGCCTTTTGCCTGTTGAGACCTTTACATCCTCAGTTCATGACGTTTGCTAGCTGGGATCCTGTGATGACCATAAAATAGTATATAATTCCTGTAATGGATAATTCAAGATTAATAAACCGATGTTTGGTTATGACTCATGCTAGAAAGATTTGTTTCTTCTTATACATTTCTGTCCAAGCTACTAGATCTGTGGTCATCATTCTTAATATTTAAAATAATTCTGTAAACATTTTTTCCCTTTATCGTGTTAAATGCATTTCCACACCAGTAAGATTCTAGTAGATGCAAAAAGTGACTGCTATTATTTAAATTAAAAAGAAAAAAAATTAACATTGGGATTTACAAAAGTACTGAGTACCGAAAGGTGGCTTGGACTTTGAAAGGACCTTCATAAGGTTTGGGGTATCTAATCTTCAGGGCACTTTTGAAAATCCCACCTAACTTTATTATGCTTTAATTTTTATTTCCTGATTTGGGCTTGGGTTCCTTCCCCTTTGTCGTTATTATTAATTGGGTATCTGGTCACTATTAACCTTCTTAGTGAAGACTGAAGGAAAATAGGCATTAAACACGTCCGCCTTCCCCACCAAGTGAAATCCCTACACTTTCGTTTGGCTTGCTCCCGCTGGACTTTGAAAACCTTTTATGTCCTTCGCCAGGTGCAAATCATTTTCTGCCTTAGCTTTTCTGATTTGGTCCCTACATGTTTGTGCTGTTCGTTTGTACTCCTCCTTAGTAATTGGTCCATGGTTCCACTTTGTGTTGGCTTTTTATTTTATTTCCAGGTCAATAAATGATCCTGATTGAGCAGTCTTGGCCTCTTGCTATTCTTCCAATCTTTCCTTCATATCGGAATCGTTGGCAGTTGTGTGTTTAATATCATCTCCTTGAGAAACTGCCTGCTCTCCTGAACTCCCTTAGATTTTCTTCCCATGGAACCTTACCTACTAGTTCTCTGAGTTTGTTATAGTCTGGTTTTTGGACGTCCATTGTCCTTATTTTGATGCCCCCACTCCTTCCTTTTGGTTTTTGCCGTATTATTATAAGGTGGGGTAGTAAAAATTCCCCATTAGTAACAGATCTTGTGTTTTGGATGGTTGTGTTATTTGTTCTAAAAATGCCTGATTCCCCTTCTCTTCCTGATTTGGTGGTCCATAGGACATCTTATTGCAATGACAACTCTATAATTTGTTCCCTTTCCCACAGATACACCCAATGGCAAATACAGAACAGGGAAATGAAACGTCTGTCTCCGAATTCATCCTTCTGGGATTTGGAAATCTTCCAGAACTGCAGCTTCTTCTCTTCCTGCTCTTCCTAGTGATCTATATTGTGACTGTGGCTGGGAACATCCTCATTGTTGCACTAGTTGTCACTGATCAGCATTTTCATACCCCCATGTACTTCTTCCTGGGGAACTTGTCCTTCTTGGAGACCTGCTACAGCTCCACCATCCTGCCCAGGATGCTGACCAGTCTCCTGACTGGGGACAGAACCATCTCATTCAGAATGTGCATCATCCAATGTTATTTCTTTGGTTTTCTGTTAAGTGTTGAGTGTTACCTCTTGTCTGTGATGTCTTACGATCGGTATTTAGCGATATGCAAACCGTTGCATTATGCAGCTGCCATGAAGTCCAGATTCTGCATCCAGCTAGCAGCTGGGTGTTGGTTTAATGGGCTTCTGGCTAGTAGTATAATGACATCATTAATGTCACTGTTATCTGTTTGTGGCCCCAATGAAGTGGACCATTTTTTGTGTGACTTTACTGCAGTTAAAAAGGTGTCCTGCAGTGACACCAGGCTAATGGACCTTGTAACTTTCATTATGGCTGCAGTATTCACTCTTCCCCCATTTCTATTGACTCTCGCATCCTACGTTTGCATCATCACCACCGTCCTCGGAATTCCTTCCACCACTGGGAGGCAGAAGGCCTTTTCCACCTGCTCCTCTCACCTCATTGTGGTGACACTTTTCTATGGGATCCTGATGATTGTCTACATGCTCCCAGACACCAACACACTGAGGGTCCTTAACAAAGTGTTCTCTGTCTTCTACACCGTTCTGACTCCCATGGTCAATCCCCTCATCTACAGCCTGAGGAACAGAGCGGTCAAGGAGGCCCTTAGAAGTGCTGCCAATGCCTTTTTAAAAGTTCACAAGAATTGAGGGAAGGGTCAAATCCAAGGGCTTGTGTACATGGAAAAAAAGCCTGGTGTGGTGATTGCAAATAGTGATTGGTGTGGAATGGTGGCATCAGTGCAGAATATGTAATGCACTGTAAATTCACAGCCTAGCTATTTTGTAATCACTTCTTGCTGAAAATCCATCTTGTATATGAGGTTCAGTTGTTTCATCTTAGAGCCAAAATGCTGAACTTCCCCCAACTTTTTCATGTATTTTAATTCCTCATATATTCCCTTATATTTTAATTGAGAAAAAGTCTTTAATTGTGAAAAACCCTTTCCAGAAACAATTCCAGGATCAATGTGTCTTAAATAGCCAATGAAAAGTGAATGTGAACTACTTTGACTAGCACTGTCATTTTCAAATATTTTGATGGAAAATTTGGTTAATATGGAAAATAAAATAATGCTAATTACATGAACTTGTGTGCTCCTTTTAAGTAGATCTGGTCAAGAATGATGCGGGAGGTTTGGGAGATTTGTTTTCTTCAAGTAGAGATTTATATGGTTTTATGGTCCATTACCACACTCTGTAGCATACCCTACAGCCTACTAACCTACCATTGTCCTATGACTATAGAGGTCCTATGACCGCTCAGTTCATTTTAAATGGTCCCCTACAACATGTGTTAACCCCTTATGCTAAAGAGTCTTTCCCACCTTTTATTTAGCTGGGGCACTTCTTTACCTTCTCCAGACCTGAAGAAGAGCTCTGTGTTGCTCGAAAACTTGTCTTTCTCCCTGAAAAAACTGGACTCACCTTGTCTGGCTCTCAAAAAATAAAAATACATGTGAACTCCAGTGTATATTGGCCACTAACTCTCAGTAGAGGATAACTGTTGGTATGGAGAGATTTATTTTGCAAAAGACTGACTGGCTGGAAGTGTCATGTCAGGAATGAGCACTGGGCAGTTATTTCAGGAAATGAAGAACCACTGAAAGGCAGCGGAGAATGAATATTAGCAAAGAGACAGTAGATCGGAATGGTCCATCATAAGGGATGGATCATAATAGATCATCATGGTCCATCATAGAGACAGGTGCCTCTCAGCCAGATGAACTAGTGTTTCATGATGATGTGAAACATTTTCTCCCAGAGACGCATGCTGCTGTTACAATAATTGCAATTACTTTTGGGCAAACAGAAGTCAGGTCACACTGGGTATTCCACGGCCAGAAGGATCTATTGTGATCATCTAGTCTGACTTCCTGCATAGGAGAGGCCAGAGAACTGCTCTCAAATAATTGCTAGAGCAGATCTGTTAGAAAAACATCCCACCTTGATTTAAAAATTGTCATGATGAAGACTACACCATGACCCTTGGTAAGTTGGTCCAGTGTCTAGTTACTAAAAAATTATACCTTATTTCCAATCTGAATTTGTCTAGCTTCATCTCTTAGTCATTGGATCATTTTAAACCTTTCTCTGTTACACCGCAGAGCCCATTATTAAATATTTGTTCCCAAGGTAGGTGCCAATACACTGGGATCAAGTCACCCCTGAGCCTTCTCTTTGTTGTACTAAATCGAAGCAGGACCAGCATTAAACTCAGTGGCAGAGTCGCCAATTTTGGTTGGATGGATTCCTGGAGGTTTCATCACATGGCAAAATCCTTAATTCACGTTTAATCTTTAATTCCTGGAGATTCCAGGACAATCGTGGAGGGTTGGCAAGCCACGTTGCTGGGGCCCAGGATAGAAAGCCAAAGCCCCATCACATGGGGCTGAAGCCAAAGCCTGAGCAATGTTTATGGGGGCCCCTGTGGCGTGGAACCCCATGCAACTGCCCTGCTTCCTACCCCTTGATGCTGGCCTTGGCTTTTATATGCGGAAAACCAGTTGTTGTGGCACAGGTGGGCTGTGGAGTTTTCATAGCATATTGGGGTAGGCCTCAGCAAGAAAAAGATTAAGAACCCCTGGTCTAGAGGATATGACACAGTGTCAAGATTAATGAAGAATGTTCCTGGAACCTTGAGCTTCCTTCAATCGTCTTCTACACAGCTGGAGTTTAGGCTTAAGAAAGTTAGACCCCAGCTCTCTGAAGTCCCTTAGGGTAGTTTGAAAATCTGAGACGCATGGTCTGATTCTGGTACTGATCACAATCAATTACATTTTAAAGAACAGAGAATAGTTAAGTGTGTTGTGGAAAATATCGCGGGGAAATGGCTTTTCAATCAATACTTTTTGACATTTTGTTTTCTAAGTAATAAAATGAGATACGTGCATCTGGTGCAGATGGAAAATTGGTTCTTTTTATGTGTGGGTGAAACTAATTAAGCTAGAAGTATGTGCATGAATAAATAGATAGTAGATGGACCACAAAATGAGAAAGACTATATAGTATAATGGGGCATGGAGGGAAATGGCAGCTATCTATATATATAAAAGTCAAATGGTGTATGCGTGTATGTGTGCGTGCGTGCGTGCGTGTATGTATGTTCCCGTACTCCTAACACACCATTTGAGCTAGAGACTTGAAATTTGGTACAGTTAGAGGCCTTAGGGTCCTAATAAGGGTAAGAGTTGAAAATTTTTCAAATGTCACCTCTGACGCCCCCCAGGGGTGAAATTATTTAAAGGCCAATCACATCAACTGGGCAGCTGCTGTTCTCTGTGACATAGTTATGATGTCATAATACCCCCCTCCAACGGACCCCACACTCGCTCAGCTCTCTGCCCCCTCCCACCTCCGACGGACCCGAGTTAGGTTTGGTCGGAGGGTAAGTGAGGTAGGGGTGTCGGGTTTGGTCAAGGGTGAGGTGGGGGTGTCGGGTTTGGTCAGAGGGTAAGTGAGGTGGGGGTGTTGGGATTGGTCTGTGGGGGTGGGAAGGTGTCAGAGATGTTGGGGGGTGAGGTGTGGGTGTTGGGGTTGGTCAGGGGGTGTTTGGTTTGGTGGGGGGATAAGGTGGGGGTGTTGGGTTTGGTTGAGGGGGTGAGGAGGGGGGTCGGGGTTGGTCAAGGGGTAAGTGAGGTGTGGGTGTCAGGTTTGTTTGTGGTGATAGGTGGGGTGTTGGGTTTGGTTGGGGGGAAAGTGAGGTGGGTGTGTCAGGTTTGGTCTACGGGGGCTGAGGTGTGGGTATTGGTCAGGGGGTGTTGGGGTTGGTAGGGGGGTGACGTGGGGTGTTGGGTTTGGGTGGGGGGGTGAAAATGTGAGTCGGGGTTGGTCGAGGGGTAAGTGAGGTGGGGGTGTCGGGTTTGGTCAGGGGGGTGAGGTGGGGGTGTCAGGTTTGCTCTCTGCCCCCTCCCCCTCCAATGGACCCCACACTTGCTCAGCTCTCTGCCCCCTCCCCACCTCCAAGAGACCCGAGCAACGCTGGATATTTTTGCTAGTACTGTAAAATGGGCACTAGGGGCAGCAGAGGGTGGGGGCGGGGAAGATGCGACTATCTATATATATAAAAGTCAAATGGTGTATGCGTGCGTGTATGTACATTCCCTTACTTCTTCCACACATTTTGAGCTAGAGACTTGAAATTTGGTACGGTTATAGGCTTTAGGGTCCTAATCAGGGTAAGAACCAAATTTTTTCAAATATAATCTCTGACGCCCCCTAGGGGTGAAATTCTTTAAAGCCCATTAACATCAGCTGGGCAGCAGGTTAAAACCTGCTGTTCTCTGTGAAATAGTTATGATGTAATAATACCCCCCTCCAACAGACCCCACACTCACTCAGCTCTCTGCCCCTTCCCCCCTCCAGCGCCCCCCCCACTCGCTCAGCTCTCTCCCCCATCAGGTAAGAATTGAAATTTTTTAAAATCTCCACCCTCCCCCCACTCCAATGCCCCCCCCACTTGCTCAGCTCTTTCCCCCCTCCCCCCTCCAATGACCCGAGCAATGCTGGGTATTTTTGCTAGTACTGTATAATGGGCTCTAGGGGTGGGAGAGGGTGGGGTGGGGGAGGGGCAGCTATACAGTATAATGGATACTAGGGGCAGCAGAGGGTGGGGTGGGGAAGGGGGCTATCCTATATAATAAAAGGCTAGGGGATGTTTGTCCGAAGCCATCATGCGCAGTAGAGACGGCCCAGATGAGCAGCATGCTGGGAGTTGTAGTTCGGCGGCACACAGTGGCTGCCGCGCGTGCGCTGCCATGAGGGAAACAGGGTCTGGATGAGGGTTTTAGGGTGGGGGGAGCTGCAGGGTCTCATTGCAGGATCCCGTTGCTTGGGGCCAGGGTCCGGATGAGGGGAAGCGGGGCAGGGTTTCATTGCGGGGGGAGGAGAGTTGCGGGGGCAGGGTCCCGGGCGGCATGTCGCGGGGACTTGGGGTGTCAGCAAATGGAGGGGGGGAGTGAATGCTGCTGGGGGGATGGGAGGGAGTGGGCTGGGCTGTCGGGCGCATGACGAGGGGTTGAGGGGCCATTGGGGGGGAGGGAGAGAGAGCTGAGCGAGTGGGGGGGCCATTGGAGGGGGGAAGGGGGAGAGAGCTGAGCGAGTGGGGGGTAGTTGGAGGGATGGAGGGGGGAGAGAGCTGAGCGAGTGGGGGGCCCTTGGAGCGGGGGAGGGGGCAGAGAGCTGAGAGAGTGGGGGTGCCGTTGGAGGGGGGGAAAGGGGAGAGAGCTGAGTGAGGGGGGGCGTTGGAGGGGGGAGGGGGAGAGAGCTGAGTGAGTAGGGGGCCGCGACCCATTACCGTTGGCCTGTGAACACGGGCTTTTACACTTGTACTGTATAATGGGCACTAGGGGGCAGCAGAGGGTGGGGTGGGAAGTGGCCTCTGTGCTGTAGAATGGGCACTAGATGGCATTAGGGGTTGTTATGAATTTCAGCTAGTCATACTGTGTCATGTCCAGTAGATGGCTGCTCAGTGTAATAGTTGAGAAAGTCAAAGGTAGGTGAAGTCATGTCGTTTATTGGATCAACTTCTGTCGGTGAGACAGAGGGCTGGTGTTCACTCGCGTGGCGCGGGATCGATCTTCTGGCGATCGATTTATCGCATCTTGTTAAGACGCGATAAATAAATTGCCCCACTCCCCCGTCGACTCTGGAACTCCAGCTTTCCGGGAGGCGCAAGCTGGAGTCGACGGGGGAGCGCGCCGCCGACTGCCGCCGCCGTGGGGACGGCAGGTAAGTCGGCGGCAGATACGCAAACTTCAGCTACATGATTCACGTAGCTGAAGTTGCGTATATGCCGTCGATCCCCCACCCCAGTGAGGACAAGCCCAGAGAAGCTCTTGGGCTACAGAGAACTCTTCTAGGAAACACACTTAGAGTGTCACAGCTAAATACACGGTGGAACAGGTGGTTTGGCATAAGGAGTTAGCACCTATCCTAAGAGAACATTGAAGGAGAAGTGGCCAGTTAACTGCTCTGTGGTCATAAGACAAAAAAGAGGATTTCGTTGATAACAGTTTGTTGTAATTAACCATAATCCCAGTGTCTTTATTACACTCCTGGTTTTCAGCACTCAGGAAGTTGTGATTTTAAGATCCCAGGTTCGCCTTTGAAAGTTGATGGATAAGTTTGCTCTCAGGACGAGGACTGAGAGGTCGGACATGGAATGAGAACTTTCTGAAAAGTGTTCACCAGAAGGTGATATTGTAAGGGACCAGGACAGAGGCAGTCTGGCCTATCAGTCACAGCTGTGCTGGGATCCAGAGGTCGAGGATGGTCACATGCTGCTGGTAAACTGGCAGGGATTGGAGTAGTTGCTGGAGCCAGGATTGATAAACATGAGTCAGTGTCTGGAGATCAGCAATCCAGGTGAGGGCTGGAGTCCCAGCAGGCTGGAAGTTTCCGTGGTTACGCAGACATCTTCGTGGGCCACCCTCCAGGGTGTAATAGTGAGCATGGGTCAATCAGAGGGCCTCAGGGTGCTGTCACTCTGGACCCTTTGGGCTGTACATCTGGCACTGCTTAATCTCTGCCTGGCTTCTTGCCTATCCCTCTCTACAGCCTCTTGGTGGCGATGTGGAGCCATCAGCTAATCCCGGCTCCACAAAACCGAGTTCTCGCCCCACAGCTCCTGACAGGAGACGGTGTCCTTGTCTTTTATTAGTTTCCCATGTGAGCTGACTTGAGAAAGAGGCAGAGAGAAGGCAGAAAATCCTGAATTCTCACTAGGTCTTGGGTGGGGCTATCTTAAGAAATGTCTATAGTAGAAACGCTGCAGTGACACAGCTGTGGCTCTGAAGTACCATCACACGGACATTTACTACAGCGATGGAGGGAGTTCTTCCATCACCCCAGTGATGTCTACAGCAGGACTTAATTTGGCCTTCAAACTGACATCATTTTGTCATGTAGACTGGCTGTTTTTCCTTTGACTCCGGCACTCCACTCATTTGACATCTCCTCTCTCCATTTTTAAAGCCCTGCCTGCTGGCTCTGACCTCAGGCATGTCTCCCCAGAGAAGCCTCCCATGGGTCATACTAAAATGAGCCAGAATTTACATGCATTATCCATTTGATCGGGTATCAGAGGAGAGACATCCTCGGAGAGGGGCAGGCTGATTGCGTTGGGATCATTATTTGTCTGTACCGAAAACCCAGGAACTCTCACGGCTCAGTCATTCCAAATCTTCTTCAGCGGCGACAGGGGACACTCCATCTTCTCCGGTGAATGCTGTTTACACAAGGAGACATCTGCATTTCAGACTAGCAGGGAAAGAATAGAGAGAGGAGAGGTTCGAGGAGAGATTCCAACTTCAGCATTTCTCTTTAGTGAATAATTAAATTTGAGAAGCGACTGAGAAAGTGGAACCCAAATCCCAGAGAAATCAGACACCATCATTCCAAGCTTGAAATGTACCAGAGTTTTGGGTAAGCCTCGTTGTCTGTGCTTCTGGAAGTTTTAGGGCAGATGTCAATAATGTATATTTTAGGATTCTGGAAATGAGACATTCAGATATAACCTGTGTATCATAGGTTGGCTAATGAGATGGGTCTATCTAACGAGCATAAAAAAGACTTGTGTGAAAATGGTGAGCGTAACTAAGCACTTCTAGGCTGGGAATGTGAGGTTGTCATTAATAATTCTATGGATTAGCAAACACAAGGTCATCAATGTCCTTTGTTGAAAATCCATAACACTAGAAGGGTGTTAGAAAAATTGAACATGGAAAGATGTCCAATATTATCATTTGCATGTTCAACCCTTTACATCCTCAGTCCATGAATTTTGCTATTCTATCTCCCGTGATGGCCAGAAAAAGTATAAAATCCCTGTAATGGACAACTATGGATTAATAACCCAGTAATGAAGTTTCTTCATAACTCCTGGACGCCAATGTCTGGTTATGAGCTATACATTTCTGTCCAAGCCACTAGAGTTGTGGTCATTCATATTATTAAAAATAATTCTCTAAGCCTTTTCCCCCTAATCCTTATTTTACTGCACCAGTGAGTTCCACATGTTAACTGAGTCCCACATTGAGGCAGATACAAAAAGTTCCTGATATGATATATATTAAATTGGAAAAAAATTAAGACTGGAATTTACAAAAGTACTGAGGACCAAAAAGGGGCTGAGACTTTCAATGGACTTTCATAAGGTTTGGGGTATCTATCCAGCAAGGCACTTTTGAAAATCCTACCTAATTTTCGTACGCTTTAGCTGTTCTCTGTCAATTTCGGTTAGTGTTCCTTCCCCTTTGTTGTCAATACTAATTGTGTTGAGTATCTGGTCATCAATAACATTTTTTGTGAAGACTGAAGAAAAATAGGCAACAAACACCTCCACCTTCCCCCCCAAGTAGAAGACCTACACTTACCTTTGTCTTCCTCCTAGTGTTGTTAAAAAACCCTCTTCTTATTGCCCTTATGTCCTGTGCCAGATGTAACTTATTTTGTATCTTAGCCTTTCTGATTTTGTCCCTACATGCTTGTGCTGTTGTTTTGTACTCCTTAGCAATTTCTCCATGTGTCCATTTTTTGTAGGCTTCCTTTTTGATTTTCAGGTCATTAAAAAGCTCCCATTGGAGACATATTTGCCTCTTCCTCTTCTTCCTGTTTTTCCATCATCTTTGAATATTTGGCAGTTGTGCCTTTAACATTGTCTCCTTGAGAAATGGCCAGGTCTCCTGAACTGCTTTATTTGTACTCTGCACATTCCAAGATGTTATTGGACATGTTGTGTTTTGCTGTCTTACTTTTCCAACTGATGTCTGAGTAGTTAAAGTCCCCTATTAGTGCCAGGTCTTGTGTGTTGAACAGTTGTGTTATTTGTTCTAGAAATACTTCATCCATCTTCCATTCCTGCCTTGGTGGTCCATATGAGGCTCTACCACGATGACAACTACAGTGTGTTTCCTTTCCCATAGATACATCTGATGGCAAACACAGAAGGCAGAAATCAAACGTCCATCTCTGAATTCATCCTCCTGGGATTTGGAAACCTTCCAGAACTGCAGCTTCTTCTCTTCCTGCTGTTTCTAGTCATCTACATGGTGACTGTGGCTGGGAACATCCTCATTGTTGTGCTAGTTGTGACTGATCAGCACCTTCACACCCCCATGTACTTCTTCCTGGGGAATTTGTCTAGCTTGGAGACCTGCTACAGCTCCACCATCCTGCCCAGGTTGCTGGCCAGTCTCCTGACTGGGGACAGGACCATCTCATTCAGAATCTGCATCTTGCAAAATTATTTCTTTGGTTTTCTGGTAGGTGCTGAGTGTTGTCTCTTGTCTGTGATGTCTTACGATCGGTATGTAGCGATATGCAAACCGCTGCATTATGCAGCCCTCATGAATGGCAGATTCTGCCTCCAGCTAGCAACTGGTTCTTGGATTAATGGGCTTCTGGGTAGTGGTATACTCTCATCCTTGGTGTCACACTTATCTTTTTGTGGCCCCAATGAAATTGATAATTTTTTTTGTGATCTCACCCCTTTAAAAAAATTGTCCTGCAGCAACACCAGGCTGATGGACCTTGTGACTTTCATTCTGGTTTCAATATTCACCCTCCCCCCATTTCTACTGACCCTGGCATCCTACGTTTGCATCATCACCACCATCCTGAGAGTCCCTTCCACCAGCGGAAGGCAGAAGGCCTTTTCCACCTGCTCCTCTCACCTCATTGTGGTGACACTTTTCTATGGGACCCTGATAATTGTCTATGTGATTCCAGACACCGACACGCTGAGGGTCCTTAACAAAGTGTTCTCCGTCTTCTACACCGTTCTGACTCCCCTGGTGAACCCTCTCATCTACAGCCTGAGGAACAGAGAGGTCAAGGAGGCCCTGAGAAGAGCCATCAATGCCTTTCTAATAGTCACAGGAATTCAGACATTTCAAAGTAAGGGCTTGTGTGGATGGGAAAAAGGCCAGGAGTAGTTAATGCAAATAGCTATTGGTGTGGAATTGTGGTGTCAGCAAAGAAGAGCTAATGCACTGTAAATGCACACCTTAGGTATATTGTAATAACTTCCTATCTTGTATATGGAGCTGTAATTATTGAATCTTAAAGAGAAAATGCGGGACCCCCTCCCATGATTTTCTTATATATTTTAATTCTCTCCCCTACTGATATATTGTGTAATCTTTCTTTCTTTCTTTCTTTCTTTCTTTCTTTCTTTCTTTCTTTCTTTCTTTCTTTCTTTCTTTCTTTCTTTCTTTCTTTCTTTCTTTCTTTCTTTCTTTCCCACAGGAGAAAAGTAATTTTCTTTACTGTGATAAAGCAAAAGAAAATATAAAGCTAAGAGGAAATTACACTTTCCACAATCTTTCCCTCCCTGCCTTTAAAACAAGAAGAACGGAGAAGTGAAAACTGAGATACAGTGTCTGAGTGGGAATGGTAGAGGAGGTTACTTAGAAAAAAATTGCTAAAATTAGAATGGGAGAACAAGGGGGGGGGGGATGGAGGAATTTCCTTAAATTAAAACCAGTTACAAATATTCCTTGGAACATAGTCAACCTTTCAGACAAGGGACAGCTGACTGGTTTCTTTCCAAAAATATTCACATACATTTCCACATGATTTTTAAGATTCTGGGGGGCTTCTATTAAAGCTTTTCCAATGCCGGATACAAAGATTCCAGGATCAATGTGTCTTAAACAGACAATGAACACTGAATTTCAATTACTTTGACTAGTGCTGTCATTGCCAAATATTCTGATTGCAAATCTGATCAGCAATGAAAATAAAAGAATGTTAATTACATGGACGTGTCCTCATTTGTGATAGATCTGGTCAAAAATGATGTGGGAAGGTTTGGGAGATTCATTTTCTTCACATGTAGGCTTTATTGGTTTTATGGTCCATTACCATAATCTGTAGCACACCCTGCTGCTTACTAACCCAACAGTGTCCTATGATTACAGAGACACTCATTCCCCAGTTCATTTTAAGTGGTCTCCTACAACGTGTGTTAACCGCCTGTGCTGAACACTGTCTCCCACCTTGTATTTAGCTGTGACACTCTGGTTCCTTCTCCAGATTTGAAGAAGAGCATTGTGCAGCTCGAAAACTTGTCTTTCTTCCCAAAGAGTTGGTCCAATAAAAGATATTACTTCAACCACCTTGCTTGTCTTTCGAAAAATAAAAATAAATGTGATCTGCAGTGAATATTGGCCACTAACTCTCAGTGGAGGATACGTGGTGGGAAGGAGAGATTTATTCTCCAAGAAAACCACTACCTGGAAGTTTTGTGTCAGGAATGAGCACTGGGCAGCTCTTTTAGGAAATTAACCACTGAAAGGCAGCGGAGAATGAATATTAGCAAAGAGACAGTAGATCGTAACGGTCCATCATATAGAACAGATACACATAAAAAAGATAAACTGGTGTTTCATCATGAGATGAAACATTTCCCCCCCAGAGAAACATGAGGCTATTTCAATAATTGCAATTACTTTTGGGGAAAGAGAAGTCAATTCACACTGGGCATTGTTAAGAAGAAAGCCTTGGAGACACCAAATTGCCCATAATGGCAACAAGCTGAAGTGAGATGTGATTAAAAAGTTGTGGGACTTGAAAAATTCAGGAATTGGACAGGGAATAAAAAACTCAGATATAGTTTTTCTGTCAGAAATAAATGGATTGTTTTAGTCTTCCCCCCAAGACAATAGTATAATTCAGGTGATTGTAGGACAGGAAATTTACTAATGAAAATATTAGATGAGGACCATACAAAGTGATGCACAATGCAGTAGTTACATAGACTATGGAAGACTGTTTACATTAACTGGTGTGTCTGCACACACAAATGTGATTGTGTGTCCATCTGCACAAACCATCATCCTTTTCTGCCTGGTCTTAGATCTTCTCAACTTTGCTTTTTTCTACATCTTGGAGAGCATGTTCTCTTGATCTGAAGTTAGAGTCCGTACTTCCAGATCTGGGATAGCCTCGGTGTCTGGCAACCAGGAAAGCCATGGTTTCCAAAGGAGCCTAAGGGAATTAAGCACCAAACCACAGCTGGACATGGGTACCTGACTCCCTTAGGTTTCATCCAAAATTCATATGTGGTCAAGGATCAGTTCCAGTGTTTGAGCCTCACGTATGCAGTGCCACCTTGATGTTTAGGGCTTGAGACATGGGAATGAGTTCATACTCTTCTTCATGGGTGTTTGATCTTCCTTCCGACCATGAACTCCTGGTCACACACAAATTGTTTGTCCGAATGGTCTAAATTGTAGTGGGGGCGGTTCTGAGCAGGTGAAGAATGGGGGGAGATCTGTTGCTGTTTTTATGGAGGAAAGTTTGAAGGAGAAATCTCAAGCTTGGTTTACACTGTAGAATTAGGTCAACGCAAGGCAGCTAATAGCTAAGTGGGGAAGTGTCTACACTTAAATTTCACTCCAGCCGAAGTAACTGCCCTGAACCGCCCACTTAATAACTCCACCTCTAGGAGTGACACAGAGTCAAGGCTGATGTAATCAGGCTGACGCAGTTTCAGCGTAGACACTGCATTGCTAATGTCGACTGTTACTGGCTTTCAGGAGTTGTCACACAATTCCCTGCACTGATTGTACAACTGATACAAGCCCTTGTTGTGCGGACATGCACTGCCAACACCAGGCGCAAATTTCAGACACGCACAATGGATGTAATTACTGTGGCCGCTGTATGTCGATGTATTTAGGTCGATGTAATTTTGTAGTGTGGACATGGCCTGAGATCTTAGATGTATCTAAGTGACCCATGTTTAATTTCTTTTTGCAATCTTAGGTCGACTTACTTGGTGTCCTCACGGAGGCAGTGGGCTCCCCCGTCAACTCCGCTTGTGTCTCTTGGCAAGCTGGAGTACCGGAGTGAACAGAGAGTGTCTTTGAGGATCGATTTATCACGTCTAGATGAGATGCAATAAATCGATACCCAATAGATCGATCACTACCCGCCGATCCAGCTGGTAGTGAAGACATGCCCAAATAATTTTTAACGAGCTCTTTCGCTATTTTAGCCTCTTCTGATGCTACATCATTTCCTCTGGTATTCACTATGTTAGATATCCAATCAATACTAACTTTTTGGTAAAAACCAAAACAAAGGAGTCATTAAGCACCTCTGACATTTCCATGTTTACTGTTATTTGTTTTTGCCCACTAATTAAGTAACAGGCCTACTTTGTCCTTGGTCTTCTTCTTGCTTCTTATGTACAATGTTTTCTTGTTACTCTTTATGCCTCTACCTAGTTTGATCTGGTTTTGTGCCTCAGCCTCTCTACATTTTTGTGTCCCTACATTTTTGTGTTATTTATTTATATTAATACTTTGTAATTTAACCTAACTTCTATTTTTGGTAGGACTAGTTTTTTTAGTTATCTTTATTTATCCGTTATCTTTATTTTGCTGTTCTCCCACCTACCGTTCCTTAGAATCATGAACTCTGTGGTTTCAGGATCACTTTCACACAAGCTGCCTTCCACTTTCACATTCTCATCCAGTTCCTCCATATTTGTCATAATTAAATCTAGAACAGCCTGTCCCATGGTAGGTTTCTCCACCTTCTTAAATAAAAAAACCTGTTTGCAATACATTCCAAGAACTTGTTGAATAATCTGTGCGCAGCTGTGTTGTTTTACCAACAGATGTCTGAGTAGTTGATGTCCCCCATCACCATCCAGTCCTGTGCTTTGGTGGATTTTGTTAGTTGTTTAAAAAAAGCCTCATCTACCTCTTCTTCCCAGTTAGGTGGTCTATGGTGGACCCCTACCATGACATCACCCTTGTTTTTTACCCCTTTTATCCTTATCCAGAGACATTCAACAAGTCTATCTCCCATATCCATCTCAACCTCAGTCCAAGCATATACATTTTTAATATATAAGGCAAAAATTGGTAGTTTAAAATATATTTAATTTTGGCATACGTTTGAGGATGGATAACATTTCAGATTTAAATGCATCTGTCCAGAAAAGAAAAGAAAGAAAAAAGAAATAAGTTATGTCACATGTTATATTTACAAGAAAGCAGATGTGTAAAAATGTGACCCCTACATGAAAGAATAGTTTTGTGTATGACATTTGCCTCAAGGGAATATATTTTCCTCCACTCTTTAAACCATAGGAAATGGAGTTCAACATGGAAATCAATCTATATCTTGAGGAATATGAAATTTTTTTGCTGAACCTGTCTGAAGGAATCTTTTCAGGTTGTTAAGATGTCTAGGATGTGTCTTGAGCAATCTGGAATGCATAATAATCAATAATATGTCTGGTGGACTCTTCAAGGAGTCTAGAATCGATCTTCAGAAATCTAGAACTATTCTTGAGGAATCAGAAAGGTATCTTGTGGGTTCAGCATGGACTTTAGAGCAGTCTAGAACATTATTTGAGGATCACATGGTGTATTTTGTGGAATCATTTTATACCTACTAATTTCCTCAGGGCGGCTTTCACTTCCTTGTTCCTCAGGCTATATATGAAGGGGTTGACCATGGGAGTCACAATGGTATAAAACAGAGAGAGCAATTTGTCAGTGTCCACTGAGTCCCTTGTCTTTGGCTTCAAATACACTATCATACCAGAGCCATAGAATAGAGTCACCACAGTGAGGTGTGAAGAGCAGGTGGAGAAGGCCTTGTGTCTGCCCTGGGCTGAAGGCATCTTCATAATTGTGCTGGCGATTTTAACATAAGAGCTAACAATGAAGAAAAAAGGGGTGATTATGAATAGCAAAACAGCTATCGACACAGCAATTTGATTCCTGAAGGTGTCCACGCAGGACAGCTCCAGAAGAGGGGGGATGTCACAGAAGAAATGATTGATTTGACGAGACCCACAGAAGGGCAAAGAAAACACCAAATATGTCTGCCCAAAATGAACCGGGATGTTGACAAGCCAGGACCCAGCTACCATCCTAGCACAGACCTCCCTGTTCACAATAAGTGTGTAATGCAGGGGGTTACATACAGCCACATAACGGTCATAGGCCATGGCTGCCAGAAGGAAACACTCTGTGCCACCTAGTAAAAGTAAGAAATACATCTGGGTGGCACAGCCAGCGAATGAGATACTTCCATCCTCTGCCAGGCAATTGGCCACTATCTTGGGCAGCGTCACTGAGGTGTAGCAGATCTCCACAAAGGACAAGTTCCTGAGGAAGAAATACATGGGGGTGTGCAGGGCAGAGTCCAATACTGTGACCAAGACAATGACACCATTCCCGATCAGGATCACCATGTAGATGGTCAAGAAGACCACGAAGAGCAAAGCCTGCAGGTTCGGGAGGTTGGAGTATCCCAAGAGGATGAAGCCTGGTGTTGTGGTGTGATTTCCAGTCGCCATTGGATGGATGCATTGGATCTGCAGAGACAATAAAGGCAGAAGACAAGGGCATGTCACTATCTCGCACAGAGGTGAAATCAGGCATCTCAGCCACCAACAATAGAAACCTGCATAGATACCCACCCCCTTATGCTGTGACAGTCGTATATTCTGTGTAATATGTGTATGGGAGTGTGGCAAAGTTGGTGCCCCAACAGACTCTTTCCTGGGTGGTTGGGTCATGGAAGCAACATTTGCTTCAGTTTTCTTTTGGCTTATTCTAGTCATAAGAGTGTCCTGGCCTCTGGGCATACCACGTTGCACAGTCCTTTACCCAGGGCTGGCGACAGAAATTTGGGGGCCCTCTACTCTGATAGTTTGGGGGCTCTCCCAGCCCAGCCGCCCCCCCCAGCCCAGCCGACAGCGGCTGGGCCCCCCCAGCCCAGCCAGGGCCCCCCCCAGCCCAGCCGACAGCGGCTGGGGCCCCCCCCAGCCCAGCCGACGCTCCCCCCCCGCCAGCTGGCGGCAGACGGAGCAGCGGGAGCCGCCCTTTCTCCCCCCATCCCTCACCCGGACAGCGCTGCTGCCACCGGCCGGGCTCACTGCTCCTGCCGGGGCCAGGCGCGCTTGTCCGGAGGAGAGCCGCGTCGCCTCCCCGCCCCTTCCCCGCTCTCCAGGTCCGGCGACAAGGAGGGACGACAACGGGTACAGCTGTGTACCGGGCCCCCCCTAAAGTCGGGGGGCCCGGTACAGCTGTACCCATAGTACCCCCCTGTCGCCGGCCCTGCCTTTACCCAGCAGAAATGTATTTCAATCGGGTTGAAAAATGGGCTATTGACCAAAATTCGATGGAGAATATTGAAAAAAGGTTGGTTGGTTGGTTGGTTGGTTGTTTGTTTGTTTGGTTGGTTGATTTTTTAAAAAAGGAGAAAAAGTTGGGAGGGCAAACACCGCATTCTATGCTCAACCTTTTGCCCCCCACTGGAGAAGTGAAAAAATCTTTCAAAAAGTACAAAGTGTTGCTTTCTCTAACATGTCTAACATTTATCAAAACCCAAAAAAGGGAGAAAGGCAGATTCCGGCCCTTGATGAATTGAAAGTAGAACAGTCTTTGCCCAAATTAATTAATCACGGCTGAAAATATGAGATTATTTTCAATCCAGAAAAGTTAAAATGTTATTTAAGTGCTCCATACAAGTTGGGAATTACAAAGCAAAGGGATACGAGGAAGAACATTAAAGGAAATCCAAATAGTGCAGCAATATGCTCTAAGGAAAATAAAAAACAATGAAGGCAAATATTAGATTTTTAAAAAATGGATTTTTTAAATAGCATAGGTTCAAGAATAGCAGCCGTGTTAGTCTGTATCCGTAAAGAACACAAGGAATACTTGTAGCACCTTAGAGACTAACTAGTTTATTTCAGGATAAGCTTTCGTAGGGTATAGCTCACTTCATCGGATATATAGAATGAAACAGAAGTCAGATGCATTTATACACACAGAAAGAAAGAAAACAAATAAATAGATTGTACGTTAGTATACCAATTCTAAGAGGGCTGTTAAATGTAGATGGGCGATTATCATCAGGAGAAAAAAATATCTTTTGAAATGGATTTCTGTGTCAGGTAAATTGACTCAGAAAATGCAATCAATTTGTGTAATGAGAGAAACATTCGCAAGTCCTATTTAGCCCCTGGTTAATTGTATTGAATTTGAAAATTAATTCCAGTTCCTCAGTTTCTCATTGGAGTCTGTTTTGGAAGTTTTTCTGTTCAAAATTGAAACCATTTTGAATTTTGAAACAGAAAAACTTCCAAAACTTTCTCCTGCTCAAAATGGCCCATCTACCTTTAACAGTCCTCTTAGAATTGGTATGCAAACGTACAATTGATTGATTTATTTTCTTTCTTTCTGTGTGTATAAATGCATCTTACTTCTGTTCCATTCTGTGCATCCTATGAAGTGAGCTATAGCCCATGAAAGCTTATGCTGAAATAAACTAGCTAGTCTCTAAGGTGATACAAGTATTCCTCGCTTTCTTAAATAGCAAATACATTTTTCACAGATATTTTGCATCAAGTTTTGCTCTTTTTTCACTGGTTTATAGAATTGTGGATATTTGTCAAAAGTGGGAAATGTTTCCCAATACAGAAAAAAAATACCAACATTATTCATCAAAGCAGTCTGGTTGACTCCTGAAATATCGATAAACAACAGGTTTTTGTTATTTTACGATTAGAAAGAAAATGCTGCTTCCAACTCCCTGAAAGGGGGTTTCAAAGAGGATGGATCTAGACTGTTCTCAGTGGTCCCAGATGACAGAAAAAAGAGTAATGGTCTCAAGTTGCAGTCGGGAAGGTTTAGGTTGGATATTAGGAAAAACTTTTTCACTAGGGGGGTGGTGAAGCACTAGAATGGGTTACCTAGGGAGGTGGTGGCATCTCCTTTCTTAGAGGTTTTAAAGATCAGGCCTGACAAAAACCTGGCTGGGATAATTTAGTTGGGGATTGGTCCTGCTTTGAGCAGGGGGTTGGACTAGATGACCTCCTCAGCTCCCTTCCAACTCTGATATTCTATGATTTTATGAGTCGATGAAAATTTCTGAGAGATTCTGCTCAATATGAATATTTTATGTTCCCAGATAAAATTGGCTTTCCTTCTTATCTATCTATCTATCTATCTATCTATCTATCTATCTATCTATCTATCTATCTATCTATCTATCTATCTATCTATCTATCTATCTATCTATCTATCTATCTATTCCATTAGGGCTGGGTGGAAAACAAGAATTTTTCCAATGTTTCAAAATTTGGTTTCAGGCTGCAGTTATTAAACCTTCCAAACAAAAGCTTAGTCAATACAACTAAATTTCCACCCCAAACAATTCAGTTTTGAAAAAATGTCTTTTTCAAATGAAAATACTTGCCACCAAAAAAGTTCTGACCCTCTTTTGCCTTGACCTACCCACCGACGTGCCATGGCATATCACGGCTGCACTAGAAGATGTAACGTTGACATATCCTGGTAAGCTCATTCACATGAGCTCAACGGGGGTTACGCACGTGAGTGAAGTGACTCGAGGGCATTGGTTTCAAAGACTCAGACCATGGAAGTTGATTACTGAGGCTAAGTCAGATATGTCAACCGGGGAAGTAAGTGCGACAAACAGCTGAAGATTGACCGAGCCCAATAATATGCAAGAGAAGTCACTGCCCAGGTCCTGCAGGGTTGTCCAGCCTATTCTGAGAGCCAAATGCTATGTCTATTTTTCCCTCCAGAGGTGGCAGGGGAAAGTTCAGTGAAGTAAATGGGAGGGTGTTTACCTGGGTCAGGAGCAAAGGCGCAAGAGGAGTGAGGCACTTCAGTTTACGATCCCTGCAAGAGACATTCTTCGGCTCTCCTGGTTTTGGAAAACACTTAACTATCCTCAGCCGAGGAACTTACATCAGACTTTGAATCAGTATCTCCCCACTTTCCTATATACCTGTAGCCAGTCCTCATTGGCAGAGCGGCAGAGCAGAGGGCATTGGTTACATTGCTGCTCGCTGATTCTCCGCAGGGGAATTGTTAGCAATATTAGAACCTGACTCCGGATGCTAACAGGGGACTTGGTCTCATTAGCTGCACCCAAAGAGCCTCAGAACTAGTTCTAGCAAAATCAAAGTTACACGGGCCCAATTCAGGCATGAGAGGAACCTTTTGATGCTACATCATTTTCACTGGTATTCACTATGTTAGATGTCCAGTTACCACTGACTTTTTTGGTGAAAACCGAAACAAAAGAGTCATTAAGCACCTCTCACATTTCCACGTTTTCTGTTATTGTTTTTGCCCACTCATTGAGTAACAGGCCTACTTTGTCCTTGGTCTTCATCTTGCTTCTTATGTAGAATGTTTACTTGTTACTCTTTATATCTCCAGCTAGTTTTATCTCGTTTTGTGCATTGGTCTTTCTAATTTTGTCTCTACATTCTTGTGTTATTTGTTTATATTCAGACTTTGTAATTTGACCTAGTTTCTATTTTTTGTAGGACTAATTTGTTGAGTTTTAGATAACTGAAGGTCTCCTGGTTACACCAGGGTGGTCTCTTGCCATACTTCCTATCTTTCTTATCTAGTGTAATAGGTTCCTCTTGTGCCCTTAATAATGTCTCTTTCAAAAACTGCCAACTGTCTTAAATTGTATTTCCCCTTAGACTTGCTTCCCATGGGAACTTACCCACCAACTTCCTGAATTTGCTAAAGTCTGCCTTTTTGAAATCCATTATCTTTATTTTGTTCTCCCACCTACCATTCCATAGAATCATGAACTCTGCGATTTCAGGATCACTTTCACATAAGCTGCCTTCCACTTTCAAATTCTCAACCAGATCCTCCCTATTTGTCATAATTAAATCTAGAACAGCCTGTCCCATGGTAGGTTTCTCCACCTTCTGAAATAAAATATTGTCTGCAATACATTCCAAGAACTTGTTGAATAATCTGTGCGCAGCTCTGTTGTTTTACCAACAGATATCTGAGTAGTTGATGTCCCCCATCACCATCCAGTCCTGTGCTTTGGTGGATTGTGTTAGTTGTTTAAAAAAAGCCTCATCTACCTCTTCTTCCCGGGTAGGTGGTCTATGGTGGACCCCTACCATGACATCACCCTTGTTTTTTACCCCTTTTATCCTTACCTAGAGACTTTCAACAAGTATGTCTCCCATATCCATCTCAAACTCAGTCCAAGCATATACTTTTTTAATATATAGGGCAAAAATTGGTAGTTTAAAATATATTTAACTAGCGAAAATACCCGGCGTTGCTCGGGTCAGTCGGCGGTGGGGAGGGGGCAGAGAGCAAACCTGACACCCAGACCTCACCCCCCCGACGGAACCCGACACCCCCACCGCAGTTACTCCTCGACCAACCCCGACTCACATTTTCACCCCCCAAACCCAACACTCCTATGTCTCCCCCCTACCAACCCTAACATCCCCTGACCAACACCCACACCTCACCCCCCGTAGACCAAACCTGACACACCCACCTCACTTTCCCCCCCAACCAAACCCAACACCCCACCTTACCCCCCACCAAACCCAACACCCCCTGACAAACACCAACACCCACACCTCACCTCTCACCCTCAACGACATCTTCCCACCCCCCCAGACCAAACCCAACACCCTCGGCTCACTTATCCCCCGACCAAACCCGACACCCCCACCTCACCCCCCGACCAAACCCCACACCCCAACCTCACCCCCCGACCAAACCCGACACCCCTACCTCACTTACCCTCCGACCAAACCCAACTCGGGTCCGTCGGAGGTGGGGAGGGGGCAGAGAGCTGAGGGATTCCGGGGTCCATTGGAGGGAGGAGGGGGCAGAGAGCTGAGGGATTCCGGGGTCCATTGGAGGGGAGAGGGGGCAGAGAGCTGAGCAAGTGCGGTGTCCGTTGGAGGGGGGTATTATGACATCATAACTATGTCACAGAGAACAGCAGCTGCCCAGCTGATGTGATTGGCCTTTAAAGAAGTTCACCCCTGGGGGGCGTCAGAGGTGAGATTTGAAAAAATTTCGACTCTTACCCTGATAAGGATCCTAAGACCTCTAACTGTATCAAATTTCAAGTCTCTAGCTCAAACGGTATGGACGGAATAAGCACAAATACATACATACATGCACGCATACACGCATACAACATTTGACTTTTATATATATAGATTTTGGCATACGTTTGATGATGGATAACATTTCAAATTTGAATGCTTCTGTCCAGAAAAGGAAAAAACGAAAGAATTTATATTATCATATATTGTATTCTTTCATTAAAACATGATTACTTTATTAATGTTATGTCACATGTTATATTTACAAGAAAGCAGCTGTGTAAAAATGTGAACCCTACATGAAAGAATTGTTTTGTCTATGACATTTGCCTCAAGGGAATATATTTTCCTCCACTGTTTAAACCATCTGTATTGATTTCAACATGAAAATCAATGTATATCTTGAGGAATATGAAATGTTTCTTGCTGAACCTGTCTGAAGGAATCTTTTCAGGATGTTAAGATGTGTAGGATGTGTCTTGAGCAATCTGGAAAACATAATAATCAATAATATGTCTGGTGGACTCTTCAAGGAGTCTGGAATCGATCTTCAGAAATCTAGAACTATTCTCGAGGAACCAGAAATGTATCTTGTGGGTTCAGCATGGATTTTAGAGCAGTCTAGAACGTTATTTGAGGAATATGTGGTGTATTTTGTGGAATCATTTTATACCTACTAATTTCCTCAGAGCGGTTTTCACTTCCTTGTTCCTCAGGCTATATATGAAGGGGTTGAACATCGGAGTCACAATGGTATAAAACAGAGAGAGCAATTTGTCAGTGTCCACTGAACCCCTCGACTTGGGTTTTAAATACGCAATCATAGCAGAGCCATAGAATAGAGATACTACAGTGAGGTGTGAAGAGCAGGTGGAGAAAGCCTTGTGTCTGCCCTCAGCTGAAGGCATCTTCAAAATCGTATTAGCAATTTTAATATAAGTGCTAACAACGAAGAGAAAAGGGGTGATTACGAATAGCAAAGCAGCCATCAACACAGCAATTTTATTCCTGAAGGTGTCCATGCAGGACAGCTCCAGCAGAGGGGGGATGTCACAGAAGAAATGGTTGATTTGATGAGACCCACAGAAGGGCAAAGAAAACACCAAATACGTCTGCCCAAAATGAACCGGGATGTTGACAAGCCAGGACCCAGCTACCATCCTAGCACAGACCTCCCTGTTCACAATAAGTGTGTAACGCAAGGGGTTACATACAGCCACGTAACGGTCATAGGCCATGGCTGCCAGAAGGAAACACTCTGTGCCACCTAGTAAAAGTAAGAAATACATCTGGGCGACACAGCCAGCGAATGAAATACTTCCATCCTCTGCCAGGCAATTGGCCACCATCTTGGGCAGGATAACTGAGGTGTAGCAGATCTCCACAAAGGACAAGTTCCTGAGGAAGAAATACATGGGGGTGTGCAGGGCAGAGTCCAATACTGTGACCAAGACAATGACACCATTCCCAATCAGGATCACCATGTAGATGGTCAAGAAGACCACGAAGAGCAAAGCCTGCAGGTTCGGGAGGTTGGAGTATCCCAAGAGGATGAAGCCAGGTGTTGTGGTGTGATTTCCAGTCGCCATTGGATGGGTGCATTGGATCTGCAAAGACAATAAAGGCAGAAGACAAGGGCATGTCACTTAGTGAGAGTGTTGGCTCATAACTGTCTCTCACAGAGGTGAAATCGGGCATCTCAGCCACCAACAATAGAAACCTGCATAGATACCCACCCCCTTATGCTGTGACAGTCGTATATTCTGTGTAACATGTGTATGGGAGTGTGGCAAAGTTGCTGCCCCAACAGACTCCTTCCTGGGTGGTTGGGTTATGAAAGCAACATTTGCCCATTTTTCCTTTGGCTTATTCTAGCCATAAGAGTGTCCTGGCCTCTGGGCAGACCACATTGCACAGTCCTTTACCCATCAGAAATGTATTCCAGTTGAACTGAAAAATGGGCTATTGACCAAAATTCGATGGAAAACATTGAGAAAAGGTTGGTTGGTTGGTTGGTTGATTTTTTAAAAAAGGAGAAAAAGTTGGGAGGTGAAACACGGCATTCTATGCTCAACCTTTTGTCTCCCACTGGAGAAGTGAAAAAATCTTTCAAAAAGTGCAAAGTGTTGGTTACTCTCACATTTCAAACCTTTGTCAAACGCCAAGAAAGGGAGAAAGGTGGATTCTGGCCCTTGATTAATTGAAGGTAGAACAGTCTTTTCCCAAATTAATTAATAGCAGCTGAAAATATGAGATTATTTTCAATCCAGAAAAGTTAAAATGTTATTTAAGTGCTCCATACAAATTGGGAATTACAAAGCAAAGGGATAGGAGGAAGAAAATTAAAGGAAATCCAAATAGTGCAGCAATATGCTCTAAGGAAAATAAAAAACAATGAAGGCAAATATTAGATTTTTTAAACATGGATTTTTTAAATAGCATAGGTTCAAGAATAGTGTTAGTCTGTATCCATAAAGAACGCAAGGAATACTTGTAGCACCTTAGAGACTAACTAGTTTATTTCAGCATAAGCTTTCGTGGGGTATAGCTCACTTCATCGGATGCATAGAATGGAATAGAAGTCAGATGCATTTATACACACAGAAAGAAAGGAAACAAATAAATAAATTGTACCTTAGCATACCAATTCTAAGAGGGCTGTTAAATGTAGATGGGCGATTATCATCAGGAGAAAAAAATATCTTTTGAAATGGATTTCTGTGTCAGGTAAATTAACTCAGAAAATGCAATCAATTTGTGTAATGAGAGAAACATTCGCAAGTCCTATTTAGCCCCTGGTTAATTGTATCGAATTTGAAAATTAATTCCAGTTCCTCAGTTTCTCATTGGAGTCTGTTTTGGAAGTTTTTCTGTTCAAAATTGAAACCATTTTGAATTTTGAAACAGAAAAACTTCCAAAACTTTCTCCTGCTCAAAATGGCCCATCTACCTTTAACAGTCCTCTTAGAATTGGTATGCAAACGTACAATTTATTGATCTATTTTCTTTCTTTCTGTGTGCATAAATGCATCTTACTTCTGTTCCATTCTATGCATCAGATGAAGTGAGCTATAGTCCATGATAGCTTATGCTGAAATAAACTAGTCTCTAAGGTGCTACAAGTATTCCTCGCTTTCTTAAATAGCATATACATTTTTCACAGAAATTTTGCATCAAGCTTTGCTCTTTTTTGACTGGTTTATAGAATTGTGGATATTTGTCAGAAGTGGGAAATGTTTCCCAATACAGGAAAAAATACCAACATTATTCATCTAAGCTGTCTGGTTGACTCCTGAAATATCGATAAACAACAGGTTTTTGTTGCTTTACGATTAGAAGGAATATTCTGCTTTCAATTCCCTGAAAGGGGGTTTCAAAGAGGATGGATCTAGACTGTTCTCAGTGGTCCCAGATGACAGAACAAGGAGTAATGGTCTCAAGTTGCAGTCGGGAAGGTTTAGGTTGGATATTAGGAAAAACTTTTTTTACTAGGAGGGAGGTGAAGAACTGGGATGGATTACCTAGGGAGGTGGTGGCATCTCCTTTCTTAGAAGTTTTTAAGATCAGGCTTGATAAATCCCTGGCTGGGATGATTTGGTTGGAGATTGGTCCTTTTTGAGCAGGGGATTGGACTAGATACCTCGTGAGGTGCCTTCCAACTCTGATATTCCATTCTTTTATCAGCCGATGACAATTTCTGAGAGATTCTGCTCAATATGAATGTTTTTCTTTCACAGATAAAATTCTCTTTCCTTCTTATCTATCTATCTATCTATCTATCTATCTATCTATCTATCTATCTATCTATCTATCTATCTATCTATCTATCTATCTATCTATCTATCTATCTATCTATCCATCCATCCATTCCATTAGGGCTGGGTGGAAAACAAGAATTTTTCAAATATTTCAAAATTTGGTTTCAGGCTGCAGTTATTAAACCTTCCAAACAAAAGCTTAGTCAATACAACTAAATTTCCTCCCCAAACAATTCAGTTTTGAAAAACTGTGTTTTTCAAATGAAAATACTTGCCACCGAAAAAGTCCTGACCCTCTCTCGCCTTGACCTACCCACCGATGTGCCATGGAATATCACGGCAGCACTAGAAGATTTAACATTGACTCACCCAGGTAAGCCCATTCACGTGAACTCAATGGGGTTACACACATGAGTGAATTGACTCGTGGTCATTGGTTTCATAGACTCGCACCATGGAAGACGATTACTGAGGCTAAGTCAGATAAGTCAGCTGGGGAAGTAAGTGCCACACACAGCTGAAGATTGACCAAGCCTGCAAGAGAAGTCACTGTCCAGGCGCTGCATGGTTTTTCAGCCTGTTCTGAGATAGCCAAATGCTATGTCTAGTTTTTCCTCCAGAGCTAGCAGGGGAAAGTTCAGTGAAGTAAATGTGAGGGTGTTTACCTGTGTCAGGAGCAAAGACGCAAGAGGAGTGAGGCACTTCAGTTCATGATCCCTGCAAGAGACATTCTTCGGCTCTCCTGCTTTTGGGAAACACTTGACTATCCTCAGCTGAAGAACTTACTCAAGACTTTGCATCAATCTCTCCCCACTTGCCTATATACTCGCAACCAGTCCTCACTGGCAGAGAAGCAGAGCAGAGGGAGTTGGTTACATTGCTGCTCGCTGATTCTCCGCAGGGGAATTGTTAGGAATGTTAGAACCTGACTCCGGATGCTAACAGGGGACTTGGTCTCATTAGCTGCACCCAAAGAGCCTCAGAACTAGTTCTAGCAAAATCAAAGTTACACGGGTCCAATTCAGGCATGAGAGGAACCTTTTGATGCTACATCATTTTCACTGGTATTCACTATGTTAGATGTCCAGTTACCACTGACTTTTTTGGTGAAAACCAAAACAAAGGAGTCATTAAACGACTCTGACATTTCCATTTTCTGTTATTGTTTTTGCCCACTCATTGAGTAACAGGCCTACTTTGTCCTTGCTCTTCTTCTTGCTTCTTATGTAGATTGTTTACTTGTTTCTCTTTCTATCTCTAGCTAGTTTGATCTCATTTTGTGCATTGGTCTTTCTAATTTTGTCCCTACATTCTTGTGTTATTTGTTTATATTCAGACTTTGTAATTTGACCTAGTTTCTACTTTTTGTTGGACTCTTCTTTTGGGGATCACTGTGGCTCTCCTGGTTAAGCCAGGATGGTCTCTTACCATACTTATTGTCTTTCCTCTGCAGTGGGATAAGTTCCTCTTGTGCCCTTAATAATTCTCTTTGAAAAACTGCCAACTGTCTTCGAGGCATCTAGATAGACTCATGAGTAGTGCTGGGAAGGAGCCGGTGGTCGTGGGTCATGTAGGTACCAATGACATAGGGAAGGGCAGGAGAGATGTCCTGGAGTCCAAATTTAGGCTGCTAGAAAAGAGATTGAAATCCAGGACCTCTATGGTGGCATTCTTAGAAATGTTTCCAGTTCCACACACAGGGCCATATAGGCAGGCAGAGCTTCAGAGTCTCAATCCGTGGATGAGACGATGGTGTAGAGAGGACGGGTTTAGATTTATTAGGAACTGGGGAAACTTTTGGGATGGGGGGAGCCTATATCGGAAGGATGGGCTCCACCTACACCAAAATGGAACCAGACTGCTGGCACTTAACATTAAAAAGATTGCAGAGCAGTTTTTAAACTAAGAGATGGGGGAAATCCAATTACTGCAGAGGAGCACATGGTTCAGATAGAGACTTCTCTTACAGGGGGGTCTACTGATAGAGATTCTCTAGGTTTTAGTCAGGAGGAGAAGATGGAAAAGGATAAGGGAGGGGCCAGATCAAATGAGAATCTATCACATAAAGAAACTGACACATCAGAAAAGGGCCAACAAATAAATAGTGACCAGTTTTTAAAGTGCATGTACACAAATGCCAGAAGTCTAAATAATAAGATGGGTGACCTAGAGTTCCTCATGTTAAAGGAGGATATTGACATAATAGGCATCACAGAAACATGATGGAGTGAGGACAATCAATGGGACACAATCATTCTAGAGTATAAAATATATCGGAAGGATAGAACAGGTTGTTTGGGTGGAGGAGTGACACTATATGTGAAAGAAAATGTAGAATAAAAAAAATCTTAAATGAATCCACATGTTTTATTGAATCTCTATGGACAGTAATTCCATGCTCTAATCTATATATATAAAAGTCAAATGGTGTATGTGTGTGTGTATGCGTGCATGCGTGTATGTATGCTGCCTTACTCCTTCCACACCGTTTGAGCTAGAGACTTGAAATTTGGTACAGTTATAGGCTTTAAGGTCCTAATCAGGGTAAGAGTCGAAAATTTTTCAAAACTAACCTCTGACACCCCCCAGGGGTGAAATTCTTTAAAGCCCATTCACATCAGCTGGGCAGCAGGTTAACACCTGCTGTTCTCTGTGACATAGTTATGATGTCATAATACCCCCCTCCAACGGATCCTGCACTCGCTCAGCTCTCTCTCCCCTCAGGTAAGAATAGAAAATTTTTAAAATCTCAACCCCTCCAATGGCCCCCGCACTCTCAGCTCTCTCCCCCTCCCTCCCACATTTAAATGCAAGAGAATGAAAATAATTACACAAAATGACAATTCTGAACAAAATTTGTATTAATAAAAAACATTGTAGTCTTTTTACATCCCAGTTTCCAATTACAAATACCCAGAGCAACACTGGGTATTTTTGCTAGTAAGAATATAACAATAGGGATCTATTATCGACCACCTGATCGGGACAGTGATAGTGATGATGAAATGCTAAGGGAGATTAGAGAGGCTGTCAATATAAAGAACTCATAATAGTGGGGGATTTCAATTATCCCCATATTGACTGGGTACACGTCACCTCAGGATGAAATGCAGAGACAAAATTCCTCGATAATTTAAATGACTGCTTCTTGGAGCAGCTGGTACAGGAACCCACAAGGGGAGAGGCAACTCTTGATTTAGTCCTGAGTGGAGCGCAGGAGCTGGTCCAAGAGGTAACTGTAACAGGACTGCTTGGAAATAGTGATCATAATAGAATAACATTTAACATTCCTGTGGTGGGAAGAACACCTCAGCAGCCCAACACTGTGGCATTTAATTTCAGAAAAGGGAACTATGCAAAAATGAGGGGGTTAGTTAAACGAAAATTAATAGGTAAAGTTACTAAAGTGTAATCCCTGCAAGCTGCATGGACACTTTTCAAAGACACCATAATAGAGGCCCAACTTAAATGTATGCCCCAAATTAAAAAACGAAGTCAAAGAACTAAAAAAGAACCACCGTGGCTTAAAAACCAGGTAAAAGAAGCAGTGAGAGATAAAAAGGAATCTTTTAAAAAGTGGAAGTCAATCCTAGTGAGGTAACTAGAGAGGAGGATAAACACTGCTAAATTAAGTGTAAAAAAGTAATAAGAAAAGCCAAAATGGAGTTTGAAGAGCAGCGAGCCAAAAACTCAAAAGGTAATAATAAAATGTTTTTTAAATACGTCAGAAGCAGGAAGCCTGCTAAACAACCAGTGGGGCCCCTGGACGATAGAGATACAAAAGGAGAACTTAAAGATGATAAAGTCATTGCAGAGAAACTAAATGAATTCTTTGCTTCAGTCTTCACGGCTGAGGATGTTAGGGAGTTTCCCAAACTTGAGCCATCTTTTGCAGGTGACAAATCACGAGAGGAAGTTTTGGAACTAATTGATAAACTTAACTGTAACAAGTCACCGGGACCAGACGGCATTCACCCAAGAGTTCTGAAAGAACTCAAATGTGAAATAGTGGAACTATTAACTAGGGTTTGTAACCTGTCCTTTAAATCGGCTTCTGTACCCAATGACTGGAAGATAGCTAATGTAATGCCAATATTTAAAAAGGGCTCTAGAGGTGATCCCGGCAATTACAGACCAGTAAGTCTAACAACCATACCGGGCAAATTAGTTGAAACAATAGTAAAGAATAAAATTGTCAGGCACATAGAAGAACATAAATTGTTGGGCAAAAGTCAACATGGTTTCTGTAAAGGGAAATCATGTTTTACTAATCTATTAGAGTTCTTTGAAGGGGTCAACAAACATGTGGACAAGGGGGATCCAGTGGACATAGTGTACTTAGATTTCCAGAAAGCCTTTGACAAGGTCCTTCACCAAAGGCTCCTATATAAATTAAGTTGCCATGGGATAAGAGAGAAGATCCTTTCATGGATTGAGAACTGGTTGAAAGACAGGGAACAAAGGGTAGGAATAAATGATAAATTTTCAATATGGAGAGGGGTAACTAGTGGTGTTCCCCAAGCATCAGTCCTAGGACCAATCCTATTCAACTTACTCATAAATGATTTGGAGAAAGGGCTAAACAGTGAGGTGGCAAAATTTGCAGATGATTCTAAACTGCTGAAAATAGTTAAGACCCAAGTAGACTGTGAAGAACTTCAAAAAGATCTCACGAAATTAATTGGGCAACAAAATGGCAAATGAAATGTAATGTGGATAAATGTAAAGAAATGCACATTGGAAAAAATAACCCCAATTATACATACAGTATGATGGGGGCTAATTTAGCTACAACTAATCAGGAAAAAGCTTAGAGTTATTGTGGATAGTTCTCTGAAGATGTCCACTCAGTGTGCAGTGGCAGTCAAAAAAACCAACAGGATGTTAGGAATCATTAAAAAAGGGACAGAAAATAAGATGGAGAATAGTTTATTGCCCTTATACAAATCCATGGTGCTCCCACATCTCGAATACTGTGTACAAATGTGGTCCCCTCATCTCAAAAAGGATATACTGGCATTAGAAAAGGTTCATAGAAGGGCAACTAAAATAATTAGGGGTTTGGAACGGGTCCCATATGAGAAGAGATTAAAGAGGCTAGGACTTTTTATCTTGTAAAAAGGAGCCTAAAGGGGAATATGATAGAGGAATATAAAATTATGAGTGGTGTGGAGAAAGTGAATAAGGAAAAGTTATTTACTTGTTCCCATAATAGAAGAACTAGGGGCCACCCAATGAAATTAGTGGGCAGCGGGTTTAAAACAAATAAAAGGAAGTTCTTCACACAGTGCACGGTCAACCTGTGTAACTCCTTGCCCGAGGAGGCTGTGAAGGCTAGGACTATAACAGGTTTTAAAAGAGAAATGGATAAATTTATGGAGGTTAAGTCCATTAATGGCTATTAGCCAGGATGGGTAAGGAATGGTGTCCCTAGCCTCTGTTTGTCAGAAAGGGGTGATGGATGGCAGGAGAGAGATAATTTGATCATTATCTGTTAAGTTCATTCCCTTTGGGACACTTAATATTGGCCACTGTCAGTAGACAGGATACTAGGCTAGATGGACCTTTGGTTTGACCCAGTACAGCCATTCTTATGTTCTTCTATTATTTTTCCCATTAGACTTGCTTCACGTGGGATCTTAACCTACCAACTTCCTGAATTTTCTATAGTCTTCCTTCTTTAAATCCATTGTTTTTATTTTGCTGTTCTCCCTCCTACCATTCCTGATCCACTCTACCGTTTCATGATCACTTTCAGCCCAGCTGCCTTCCACTTTCAAATTCTCAACCAGTTCCTCCCTATTTGTCATAATAAATCTAGAACAGCCTGTCCCATGGTAGGTTTCTCCACTTTCTGAAATAAAAAATTGTCTGCAATACATTCCAAGAACTTGTTGAATAATCTGTGCCCAGCTGTGTTGTTTTCCCAACATATGTCTGTGTAGTGGATGTCCCCCATCACCATCCAGTCCTGTGCTTTGGTGGATTTTGTTAGTAGTTTAAAAAAAGCCTCATCTACCTCTTCTTCCCTGTTAGGTGGTCTGTGGTGGACCCCTACCATGACATCACCCTTGTTTATTACCCCTTTTATCCTTACCCAGAGATTTTCAACAAGCCTGTCTCCTATTTCTATCTCAACCTCAGTCCAAGCATATACATTTTTAATATATAAGGCAAAAATGGGTAGTTTAAAATATATTTAACTTTGGCATATGTTTGATGATGGGTAACATTTCAGATTTGAATGCATTTGTCCAGAAAATAAAAAGAAAGAAAGAAAGAAAGAATTTATATGATCATATATTATTTTCTTTCATTAAAAATGGTTACTTTATTAAAGTTATGCCACATGTTATATTTGCAAGAAAGCAGATGTGTAGAAATGTGAACCCTACATGAATGGTTTTGTATATGACATTTGCCTCAAGAAAATATTTTTTCTTCCACTCTTTAAACCATAGGTAATGGAGTTCAACATGAAAATCAACGTATATCTTGAGGAATATGAAATGTTTCTTGCTGAACCTGTCTGAAGGAATCTTTTCAGGATGTTAAGATGTCTAGAATGTGTCTAGAGCAATCTAGAATGCATAATAATCAATAATATTTCTGGTGGACTCTTCAAGGAGCCTAGAATAGATCTTCAGAAATCTAGAAGTATTCTTGAGGAACCAGAAATGCATCTTGTGGGTTCTGCTTTGCCTTTAGAGAAGTCTAGAATAGTATTTGAGGAGTATGTGGTGTATTTTGTGGAATCATTTTTTACCTACTAATTTCCTCAGAGCGGCTTTCACTTCCTTGTTCCTCAAACTATATATTAAGGGGTTGAATATTGGAGTTACAATGGTATAAAACAGAGAGAGCAATTTGTCAGTGTCCACTGAGTCCCTTGTCTTGGATTTCAAATAAACTATCATACCAGAGCCATAGAATAGAGTCACCACAGTGAGGTGTGATGAGCAGGTGGAGAAGGCCTTGTTTCTGCCCTCGGCTGAAGGCATCTTCATAATTGTGCTGGCGATTTTAACATAAGAGCTAACAATGAAGAAAAAAGGGGTGATTACGAATAGCAGAACTGCCATCAACACAGCAATTTGATTCCTGAAGGTGTCCACGCAGGACAGCTCCAGCAGAGGGGGGATGTCACAGAAGAAATGGTTGATTTGATGAGACCCACAGAAGGGCAAAGAAAACACCAAATATGTCTGCCCAAAATGAACCGGGATGTTGACAAGCCAGGACCCAGCTACCATCCTAGCACAGACCTCCCTGTTCACAATGTGTGTGTAACGCAAGGGGTTACATACAGCCACGTAACGGTCATAGGCCATGGCCGCCAGAAGGAAACTTTCTGTGCCACCTAGTAAAAGTAAGAAATACATCTGGGTGGCACAGCCAGCGAATGAGATACTTCCATCCTCTGCCAGGCAATTGGTCACCATCTTGGGCAGCGTCACTGAGGTGTAGCAGATCTCCACAAAGGACAAGTTCCTGAGGAAGAAATACATGGGGGTGTGCAGGGCAGAGTCTAACACTGTGACCAAGACAATGACACCATTCCCAATCAGGATCACCATGTAGATGGTCAAGAAGACCACGAAGAGCAAAGCCTGCAGGTTCGGGAGGTTGGAGTATCCCAAGAGGATGAAGCCTGGTGTTGTGGTGTGATTTCCAGTCGCCATTGGATGGGTGCATTGGATCTGCAAAGACAATAATGGCAGAAGACAAGGGCATGTCACTTAGTGAAAGTGTTGGCTCATAACTGTCTCTCACAGAGGTGAAATCGGGCATCTCAGCCACCAACAATAGAAACCTGCATAGATACCCACCCCCTTATGCTGTGACAGTCGTATATTCTGTATAACATGTGTATGGGAGTGTGGCAAAGTTGCTGCCCCAACAGACTCCTTCCTGGGTGGTTGGGTCATGCAAGCAACATTTGCTTCAGTTTTCTTTTGGCTTATTCTATCCATGACTGTCCTGGCCTCTGGGAAGACCACATTGCACAGTCCTTTACCCAGCAGAAATGTATTCCAGTTGAACTGAAAAATGGGCTATTGACCAAAATTCAATGGAGAATATTGAAAAAAGGTTAGTTGGTTGGTTGGTTGATTTTTTAAAAAAGGAGAAAAAGTTGGGAGGGCAAACACCGCATTCTATGCTCAACCTTTTGGCCCCCACTGGAGAAGTGAAAAAATCTTTCAAAAAGTATAAAGTGTTGCTTTCTCTCACATGTCAAACCTTTAGTAAACCCCAAGGAAGGGAGAAAGGCAGATTCCAGCCCTTGATGAATTTAAAGTAGAACAGTCTTTGCCCAAATCAATTAACTGCTCCTGAAAATATGAAATTATTTTCAATCCATAAAAATTAAAATGTTATTTAAGTGCTCCATACAAGTTGGGAATTACAAAGCAAAGTGATACGAGGAAGAACATTAAAGGGGAATCCAAATAGTGTAGCAACATGCTCTAGGGAAAAAAACAATGAAGGCAAATATTAGATTTTTTAAACATGGATTTTTTAAATTGCGTATTTTCACAGAAATTTTGCATCAAGCCTTTGTGTGGTTTTTTTTGTGACTGTTTTATAGAATTGTGGATATTTTTCAAAAGTGGGAAGTGTTTACAGAAAAAAATGAAAAAATAAGTCCTGAGAAATTTTTGCCTTTTTCACCAATTCCAGATTCATTTTTAAAAAATTGAAAATGGATATAGGAAAACAAATCTTCTTTTTAACCATTCCCCCATCTGATCCTGTCAATACCAACATTATTCATTTAAGCAGTCTGGTTGACTCCTGGAATATCAGAAATCACCAGGTTTTTGTTGTTTTATGAATGGAAGGAAAATGCTGCTTTTCAACTACCTGGAAGGGGGTTTCCAAAGAGGATGGATCTAGACTGTTCTCAGTAGTAGCAGATGACAGAACAAGGAGTAATGATTTCATGTTCTAGTGGGGGAGGTTTAGGTTGGATATTAGGAAAAACTTTTTCCCTAGGAGGATGGTGAAGCACTAGAAAGGGTTACCTAGGGAGGTGCTGGAATCTCCTTCCTTAGAGGTTTTTAAGGTCAGGCTTGACAAAGCTCTGGCTGGGATGATTTACTTGGGGACTGGTCCTGCTTTGAGCAGGAGGTTGGACTAGATACCTCCTGGTGTCTCTTCCAGCCCTGATATTCTATGATTTTATGATTCTATGATCACTGGAGAATTTTCTGATGGAGAAGGAATCTCCAGCCACAGCTCTGCTAATAGAGGCAGCCTCCTCGACCATCACCATATAAAAGGTCCATCAATGGCTATCTATCTATCTATCTATCTATCTATCTATCTATCTATCTATCTATCTATCTATCTATCTATCTATCTATCTATCTATCTATCTATCTAATCCACTAGGGCTGGGTGGAAAACAAGTATTGCATATTGTGCACAGTTTCAATGTTTCAAAATTTGGTTTCAGCCTGCAATTATTAAACCTTCCAAACAAAAGCTTAGTCAATACTACTACATTTCCACACACAAAAATTAAGTTTTGAAAAACTGTCTTTTTCAAATGAAAAAACTTGCCATAGAAAAAGTCCTGACCCTCTCTATGCTTGACCTACCCACCGACGTGCCATGGCATATCACGGCTGCACTAGAAGATGTAACATTGACACACCTAGGTAAATCCATTCATGTGAGGTCAATGGGATTACGCACATGAGTGAAGTGACTCAAGGGTATTGGTTTTGTACACTTGGACCATGGAAGACGATTACTGAGGCTAAGTCAGATATGTCAGCTGGGGAAGTAAGTGCCAAGTACAGCTGAAGATTTACCAAGCCTGCAAGAGAAGTCACTTCCCAGGCCCTGCAGGGTTGTTCAACCTGTTCTAGGACAGCCAAATGCTATGTCTATTTTTTGCCCTAGAGCTAGCAGGGGAAAGTTCAATGAATTAAATGGGAGGGTGTTTACCTGTGTCAGGAGCAAAGATGCAAGAGGAGTGAGGCCCTTCAGTTCATGATCCCTGCAAGAGACATACTTCGGCTCTCCTGTTTTTGGAAAACAATTCACTATCCTCAGCTGAAGAACTTACTCCAGACTTTGCATCTCTCCCCACTTGCCTATATACCTGTACAGTCCTCACTGGCAGAGAGGCAGAGCAGACGGCATTGGTTACATTGCTGCTCGCTGATTCTCCAAAGGGCATCGTTAGCAATGATAGAAACTGACTCTACATGCTACCTGGGGAGTTGGTCTTATTAGCTGCACCCAAGTAGCCTCAGAAATAGTCCTAGCCACATCAAAGTCACCCGGGCCCAATTCAGGCGTGAGAGGAAACCGCGCCCAATCCTGACCCCGGTACCCCAAAGGCCGTGAGGTGGATCTGAAACTCTAAGGCTCCAACACTGCAGAGGAATCAGCGGGTGGTTCCATATCAGGGGTTCTCAAGTTTTTTTTCCTGGGAAGCCCTTTGAAAATATTTCAGGCCAGGCCCGCTGGGGAGGGGGGAGGGGGGGGGAGGCAATTGCCCAGGGGTCCAGGCAATTGAAAAGGGCCAAGGGCTCCCAGCTGCTGCTGCCACTGTAGCAGTGGCCAGGAGCCCTTTGACCTTTAAGTCACCTGGACAGGCTGCAGGGCTCCTAGACACGCAAGGCCCGGGTGGGTACCAGCGTTGGCAACCCACAGCGAAGGCAGCCGGGTGGGAACGTGGAAGCCTTGGCCCAGCTGGCTGGGCCAGGAGAGCGCACCCGAGAGTGAAGCCAGCAGCTCCCTGGGCACCAGCCAGGGCCGGCACAGCACCCTGCCCCCAACCATGTGAGGCAGCTGTGTTCACGCAGGCGCGGGTTGTGTGTGTGTGTGTGTGTGTGTGTGTGCACACTGTCTGGATGCTGCCCATGGTCCAGCTGTGCAATTGTTGACAAGTTTGTTGACTGTGCAATTGGGGGAGGAGGGGTTGTTCACATAGCGGTATTCATGGCCTGAGATATCAATATTCATTTAATCTTTCCATGGTTATATTGGGAATTCACTTACGTAGGGTGACCAGGTGCCCTGATTTTATAGGGACAATCCCGAGTTTTGGGTCTTTTTCTTATATAGTCTCTTATTCCCCCGACCCTTATTTTTCACATTTGCTGTCTGATCACCCTACAGTTATGTATGTGCTGAACCTTTAGCACATGAATAGTCTCATTGACTTCAAAGAGATTATTCACACGCTTAACATAGGCACATGTTAAATTCTTTCTTTCTTTCTTTCTTTCTTTCTTTCTTTCTTTCTTTCTTTCTTTCTTTCTTTCTTTCTTTCTTTCTTTCTTTCTTTCTTTCTTTCTTTCTTTCGAAATATAATAAAATCCCATTTCCTGCTGAAACTCCCCGTCCACAGGCAGCTTTGACAATCTCAGCGTCTGTATCTCAGGGCTTGCGTAGGTGAACACATAGACTGTGGTGTGCTGGAGTGTACATCGACACCACACTAGTGTGCTACACCTTAAGTGTCTTGTGGATTTTGGTGCTGTGCGGTAAAAGTTCCCTAACTGTGCATCAAAGAGAATTATTTAGTAGGTCCATCTGCCCTACCAGACCTGCACCTAAATAATTCCTAGAGTAGGTCTCTTAGAAAAACGTGCAATTTGATTTTAAAGTTGTCAGTAATGGAGAATCCACCAGGCCCCTTGGTAAATTGTTCCTATGGTTAATTTCTCTCACTGTTAAAAATCAACACCTTATTTCCCAGGCTTAATTTGTCTAGCTTCCACTTCAACCCATTGGATGGTGTTAGACCTGTTTGCTAGGTTGAAGAGACCATTATCAATATTTGTTCCCCACATAGGTACTTATAGACAGTTATCAAGTCACCCTTAATTTTGAGCTCATAGAGTCTATCACTATTAGGCAGGTTTTCTAACTCCTTAATCATTCTCGCAGCTCTTCTTTGAACCCTCTGCAATTTACCAACTGCTTGTATGCAAAGCATAACACATGCTCCTACTCCATGGAGCTAATGCCTGTTATAAAGCAGTATAAAGGACAAAAATAAAATAACAATAATACTAAAAATAATCCCCAAATTCCCCAGATTTACCTATGATCCAGCCCTTTATTCCCCAGCCTTGACCTGTGATCTTAAAACCCTGATTATGACATTGATTTCATTCTGTTTCCCACACACAGCGAGTAAGACTACACTTCCCAGGGGAACCTTTTAAAGCAGTCTAGGAGATTTGTACACCCGGTTCATATTGCTTTTATTTGGAGTTGGGTGACTGAATCCCTCAAGCAGCTTTGAAAATCCCAGTCTCAAAGACATTTTATTTTATGTTAGAAGAAAGTAGCAGGGGAAGAAGGAACAAAAGAGAAGTCCCCATGACAGGGGGAACAGCATGTGTATCTCCTCAGTCACTGGGCACCCGGATGCCTAGGCTCAAGTGTGATACCTGTAGTGGGGGAGGAGAGACATTCCTCCGCCTGAGTCCCCTGCAGGGCCTGGTTGGAGCAAAAAGTCCAGGGGGGCCCCTTAGGTGAACTTGCAGAAAATGAGGAGGTGACACCCCCTCATCACTTTTAGGCCAAGGAGTACAGGGTGCACCTGGGATGTGGGGGACTCCTGGTTGAAAGTCACCCATCAGCTGATGGAGAGCAAGGATTTGTCAGGTTTAAGGTGAGTCCCCACACCACTGGGTTATAGGCTATTTCCACGCAAGGCCCCCTTAGTCTGAATATGGGATTTAGGCACCGAAATTAGGGGTTAGCTCCTAAATCCCTCTGTGAACCTAGCCCTTGCTGGGATTAAAAAAAGCAGGTAAGGAGGGTACGCACGTAAATACCGGGGAACACCCCACACACAGAGACAAAGTGATTTACCCAAGGGTGATCACGAATTGAAGCTGGGTCACCCACACCTGATGCTCTAACCACTATACCATCCTTCCACCCAGCTGTGAGATGGCGAATTCAAATAGTTTTAGATTATATCCTCTCTGGGGGCAGGGACGGTGTAAAACACTAAGGAGAACGAGGCCTCAGTTCTGGCTGCAACTTTGGTTACCTACCAGAAGAATAAAGAAAAACAACAATTAATTCCAAACGAATCTTTGTTCAGGATGTGAACTGAAGTCAGTTTTTGAGGAAAGGGTTCTGAGAAATGGTTCATGATATTTATCCTGATCTATTAATAAATGGATGAATCCAGGTATCAGTTACATTCTGTGTGTGTGTATATATATATATATATACCCTCCCCACAATGTAAATTATGAGCCAGATCCTAAGTTGTAATTCGGCATCGTTATAGTTCAATGTCGCGACGCTGATATACACCAGCTGGAGATCTGGGTGATTGATTAAAATGGAGCTATACCGGGAATGTAGCACCTCGTCGCTATCCAAAATGCACTTTTTGGGGAGTATACATTGTAAGGGTTATCCCCTTACTAACACTCAGTGGGGTGTTTTGATTATTAGCTCCCAGGACCTAAAGGGGGATGGTCAATGGGCAATCAGGACCCTGAGACTGGCGGTCCCCAGGGGCAATGGGGAGAGGCCAGCACTCCAGGTCAGCCTGACTGACAAGGCTGGGGGACTAATCAAGGAGTCAGGAGGGCAGGATGGGTCCCGTCCTCCGTGTGTGAGCTGGAATTGCCTGGGCCAGAGGGAGAGGAGCCAGAGCTGAGCTGGAGATTACAGCTGGGCCAGATCCGGAGGGGCCAGGGAAGCAGCCCAGACAGACAGACCCTGTGCTGGGAGCAGAGCTGCAGTCCAAAAGCCAGAGCTCAGCCCAGAGAGAGCAGACCTGCCCTGGGAGCAGCTGCAGAAACCAGAGGCAGAGAGGTCAGTGCTGGGGGCAGAGACATAGGGGCTGCCTGCAGAACAGCCGTGTGTCGGGAGCAGAACTGTAACAGCCAGAGGGGACAGATCAACAACTCTGAAGGCAGAGCAGCAGCGGTCGTACTGAGGCAGAGTAGAGCCAAGACAGAGGGTGGAACTGGGCTGGAGCCATCCAGAGGCAGAGAGTGTGTTGCCATCAACAGTGGAAGCGCCCAAGTCACAACAACCCTGCAGCACAGCTGAGAAGGAGGCCTGAGCCCTACAAGGAACAGACTGTGAACTGTCCTGACACTCCAGAGACATTGTGTGTGATGCTCCCTGCCACGGAGCAGGGTGATGTGTTTAACCGTTCTATTTCTTCCTTGTTCATTTTGAAGATAAATTGTTCATTAAATAATTTGCATTTGCTTTAAGTTTTATGAAATGATCAGTGGGCCGGGGAAAGGCCCAGTGCAGAGGGAGCACCCCGGAGTGGGAACACCCTAGCCCCTGACCTGGGTAACCACAGCACGGTTTGGGGTTGAGCCCCCCAGAAATCCTGGGCCCAGCCTTGTTGGGGTTACGAGGACTCCACCAGACAGGAGAGTGGAAGAGGAGCCACCAAGGTCAGGGAGGCCTCTGGGTAAAGGAACTGGGAGCGAGGACTCAGATCCTTCCGCTAGCCCATTTCACCGGGGTAGTGCAGAAGCCAGGAAAGTTCCCCACAACAGCGGGACTATTCCCCCGCTTATACATCATACTCTTCATTCACAGAAGCAGCTGAATTGTTGCTTTAGGTTCTGAACTCAATCATAAGGACTTGTCCACCCTAGGACACAATATGGGATTGTCAGATGTTCCTAGATGTCTAACTGCCTTTGAAATTAAGAGACATTAGGCTCCTTGGTGCTTTGCGAAACCCCCACTAGATGTCTTATCTCCATCCTTAAGCACATAAATACTTTTAAAAATCTGGTCCATAACCAGCATGTCCTGGTGGACAGCAAACCCCAGGTTACTGTGGTCCATGGAGGGCACCAGGTAGGATACAACATCTGATGGCAAATGCAGCACGTGGAGAGATAGGTATAGGGCAGCTCAAAACCAATAACTCATGCACAAGGAGGCCAAGCTATGGATGCAGTTGGGAGCACAACATGGGATTACCTTGGCTGCTAACTCTGGAGGGGCATAGACCTGCAGTTGGTACGAACTTGCACATCTCCACCGATTTAGATAGTTATGCCAGTTTGCACCATCTGAATGCGACCCAATGTTTTTAATTTTAAAACCTCTCACTTTTCTCTATTTCTTTAGAAAATCCATCAGTCTAGTGGCCATTGTCCTCAGGGCGTCATTCACATCCTTGTTCCTCAGAGAGTAGACCAGGGGGTTGAGCAATGGGGTGACCAGGCTGTAGAGAAGGGAGAACGTCTTGTTTAAGTTGACAGCAGAGTTGGCCGTTGGCACCACGTAGACAATGGCCAGCGCCCCGTAGAAAGTGCTGACCACAGTCAGGTGGGAGGTGCAGGTGGAGAAGGCCTTCCGCCTCCCGGTGCTGGAAGGGTTTTTTACTATCGTTGCTATGATGAATGCGTAGGATATGAGGGTTAACAGGAAGGGGATCAGAGTAGCTGTAGCGGAGAGCAAGAACGCCACTAAGGTGATCAGGTGGGTGTCACTGCACGACAGCTTGACCAGGGGCATGAAGTCACAGAAGAAATGGTCGATTTCATTAGGGCCACAGAAATGTAGCCTGTAAATCCAGGCCATTATTATCGGGTTGAAGAGGAAGCCACCCAGCCAAGAACAGGACGCCAGCTCGACGCACACCCTCGTGTTCATGAGAGCCGTGTAACGCAGCGGGTTGCATATCGCCAAGTAGCGATCGTAGGCCATCACCGCCAGCAGGAAGCTTTCGGTGGCTGCCTGGGAGCCGAAGATATAAAGCTGGGTGACACAGCCGCTAAAGGAGATCGGCACGCCCTTCTCAGCCAGGAAACCTTGCAGCATTTGGGGGATGATGTTGGATGTGTACCAGATATCCAAGACGGACATGTTCCCCAAGAAGAAATACATGGGAGTGTGAAGGCTTCGATCAACCAGAACGGTGACAATGATCAGGGTGTTCCCAGCCACGGTGGTGAGGTACGTTAGCAGAACCAGCACAAAGGGACCAATCTGGAAGGGGTAGAGGATCCTGAACCCACGGAGGATGAATTCTGTAACCTCGCTTTGGTTCCCCCTCTCAACATCTGCCATGTGCGCAGTGTCTAGAGAAAGCACAGCGCACCAATCACACAGACAGCCAATAGGCCACAATGATTTGGGGACTAGACCCAGCTTTTAAAGCTCAATAAATATCTTTCATCGCTACGGTTGCAAACACCCTTTGCTGAAGGATGGTTGACCACTCCCCAAGAAGAGAAAGACCGGGAAGGTCTTACAGCCTGCATTGGGTTACTCAAGGAGCTATTCCAGGAAAGATGGGCCAAATTGAATGACCCATGGAACTCTCACAGAAACAATGGATCTGATTTTTCAAAGCTGCCATGGGGATTTGGGTGCCAAATTTCCATTAATTGTAATGGGAACTGAGCATCCAAGTCAATCAGTGGGCTTTGAAAATTCCTCCCCTATGTTTACCTATGGTTGGCAGATGGGCATTTGGCACACAACTCCCATTACACTACAAAAATCCCAGCTGTTACTCATTGAGTATTAACATCTACACTGTCTCCGTTCTGCTGGTTCCCCAGACCTTTCCGATCATTGCCACCCACTCTTTTAATAGTTATCTAAGAAGAGAAGTAGAACAATCAACAATGCTCCTTGTAAATAAAAAAATGGGGAACAGATTTCTAAAGGCACCTAAAGATGCAGATAGTTGCGTACGGAGATTAACAACAGTACATAAGCAGTTTGAGTGCCTAACTCCCATTGGAATCAATGAGAGTTAGAGGCCTAAGCACTTTGAAAAATCTGTCAGCACCTATCTGAATTGTTAGGAGCCTAAAACATTAAAAAGTCTCCCCCTGGTAACTAAATTAGCTCAAGTTCTGAAAATTAATGATCACTTAATGATTACCTGCTCTGTTTATTCCCTCTGGGGCACTTGGCATTGGCCATTGTCAGAAGACAGGATACTGGGCTAGGTAGACCATTATGTCTGACCCAATATGGCCATTCTTATGTTCTAAAGTAGCGGATCACAAAATTTAGGAACCCAAGGACCCCCATTTTGATTTTAAAAATGTCCCTGCCCCGCCCCTTCCCTGAGCCCCCACCCCTGCTCTCTCCATCCCCCCTCCCTCTGTTGCTCACTTTCCCTCACGCTCACCCACTCACAGGCTGGGGCAGGGGGTTGGGGTATAGGGGGATGAGGGCTCAGGATGAGGGTGTGAGCTCTGGACTGGGGTCAGGGATGAGGGGCCTGGGGTGCAAGAGGGGGCTGGGGGTTGGGGTATGTGTCTGGAGGGGTGGGAGCTCCAGCTAGGGGATGTGCTCGGGACTGGGGCAGGGGGTTGAGGTGTGTGTGTGTGGGGGGGGGGGGGGGTGAGGAGTTCAGGTTTCCGGTGGTGCTTACCATGGCTCCTGGAAGTGACCGCCAGGACCCTGCACAGAGGTGGCCAGTGAGGCTCTGCCCGCTGCCCTCACTCCTGCAGATGATGCCCCGCCCCCAGCGTCCATTGGTCTCAGCTCCTGGTGTGGACCCCAATTTGAGAAACCCTGTTCTAAAGGCACTGTTTTAAAATGACCCCTTTTCTCAGCACAAATGAAGTGAGGAGGACGAGGATCCTCTTGTGCCATGCTGATGAGGTCTCTCTGAGTTGAAATTGTGATTCCCTTCAGCGTTTCAGAGATGGAGGCCACACAGCCTGTGGGAGCCAGACCACCTGAGTTGGGGACAGAGCTTTAAAGTCAGGAATGAACGTATCAGCCAAGGGAAAGCGGTGACACAGAGTGATTTTGAAGGGAATTCCCACTGAAGTGTTAAGAACTGAATAGGGAGGTGCTGAGAGAGAACATTTAATGAAAACCTTGAATCTGAGTTCTACTTCCCCATGTGCCTGAGCCCTGCCTGGTGTGTTTATGATTGTATGAAAGCTTTGGGAAGAGGGGTAAAGACTCAGAGGGGACATGATAGGAGTTTTCAAGTACATAAAAGGTTGTTACAAGAAGGGGGGTGAAAAGTTGTTCTCTTTAACCTCTGAGGATAGGCCAAGAAGCAATGGGCTTAAATTGCAGCAAAGGCAGTTTAGGTTGGACACTAGGAAAAACTTCCTGTCAGGGTGGTTAAGCACTGGAATAAATTGCCTAAGGCGGTTGTAGAATCTCCATCATTGGAAGTTTTTAAGGGCAGTTTGGACAAACACCTGTCAGGGATGGTCTCTTTCCATGAGTGCAGGGGTCTGGGCTAGATGACCTCTCGAGGTCCCTTCCAGTCCTAAAATTCTATGATTCTACGTCCAAGAGCTACTCCAGATTCCATGGCTGAGGATGGTGGGCTGCATCTCACAGATTTGTGCCGGGACCCCATGACCTTCCAGTTTTGTACCACAACTCCACTAGGCTGTAACTGGATCCACACACATTCACCCCAGCTCAGGGTCTTGTCCCATATTCCGTATTGATTTTTCACCATTATTTTATGACTTGGTAACTTATTTGTATTGGTACAAAACTGAACAGTCCCGGACACTGCTAGCTAGATCTGTGCAGAGGAGGAGGTCATATTAGACAATTCTCATCATCCCAGCTGGCCTTAAAACTGATGAACATGTGACAATCAGAAGAGCAAATTGTTTTAGCTCTTCCTGCCCCTTTCATTGCTGCAGGTGCTCTTAGTTTCACTGAAGCAGAAGGAATTGAGGAGCCCAAATCAATGGAATTTGGATGCCTAATTCTCATTGTTCCCTTTGAAAATTCTTTCCTAAAACACTCCTGGCAAACATACCTCTATCAACGCGTTCCTCTGCTGTGGATCAGTGCCCAACTCTGATGAAGAGATGATGTAGATTCTAAACCGGAGGAAAAAAAGGTGGACCAGAGAAGATCGCAATTGACGTTTGTGTTGTCCTCAGGTGTCTAGAGAGAGGGTGAAATGTTCAAATAACCAGCTTTTCAAAGGTCTTTAGATCTCTACAGATGCAGATAGGCACCTTGGAAATAACAGCCATTATCGATGATTTTGTGCACTCTATTGTGCAAAAATTAATGATGAGACAAGGGGCAAGGCAGAGGAGAATCAGGGCCCTTTAGCTAGTCAATAGATCAAAAGGAAATTACTATCAAACTTCAAGGAAGTGCTCACAGGACTGAAGGAATATGTTTTATTTAATGTTATCCCAAGACTGACAGATTTCTGCCTGTCCTCCCACAGCAACTTGAATCAATAAGTACAGAAGATGGGCATTCTTATTCTCTGTCATTAATGAGTATTTGGACTCTGTCCTGTTCCCAGTGATGTCCATTGCAAAACTCCTGTTGACTTCAACACAAGCAGGACTGTGTTTCTCTAGGAAATATAGTTTAAGGGAAAGTGATGTGAGCCAGATTTTGATCTCAAGCTAATGTAGCCACACAGATATTGAATGGTGTGGTATTTATGATAGATAGATAGATAGATAGATAGATGTGGTAGATCAGAAGAGATAGATAGCTAGAGGTGGTAGGTGGGGAGAGATAGATAGATAGATAGAGGTGGTAGAAGGGGATAGGTAGATACATAGATAGTAGGGGTGTATCCTTAGTTGGTATAAATCAGCGTAGTTCTTGTGAAGTCTCTGGAATTATACTAGATGATGGCTAAACCACCCTGAACATACCCGATCCCATCTGATTTTGGAAGCTAAGCAGGGTTGGGCCTGGTTAGTACTTGGATGGGAGACCTCCTGGGAACACCAGGTGCTGTAGGCTTAACATGGGTGTGGGGCTAGCAACTCCACCCTGTAAGGGAACCAATTGCTACTGAAACACCAACACCAGTTGGTGGCCCATACCCCAGCTGGGGGGTGATGAGAGAAGAGCGATACTAGATGAGGATCAAACCACAGGAGGAAGTCCATTGTTGTTATAATAATGACTATAACAGTTGGAATATACTAATATATAATAAAATACACACTCTCTTCTTCTATGAAGAGTATTCCCCACTATGTGTTAGATACTTTCCAAACACTTAAGAAGGACAATCCCTGCTACGAGGAACTCACAATTTGAGGACAGATAAGTAGACAGAAGACAGGTGAAGGGGAACAACCAGAGACTACATATATATGATTTAAAGTCATGTATTTAGATACACCAGCAAGATTCAGAATAAACAGAATGGCAGGACTGGGTGTTAAAGAGGGATTCACATGTGGTGAGGATTGGAAGAGCTCAGAGAGGCAGGACTATGAAGTGGCTGCATGGAAGACGGCACAGAGGTGAATGGGTGAGAATCTGACAAGAGAGTGGGTGAATGGATTAGTGGAAGAGGCAGGAGGTTTGACAAGGAGCAGGTCATGAAGGAGGGACAATGCTCTGTAGAGCAATGAAGGCAGTGACATGAAGTTTCGGTATGATACAATGCTGGTTGGGAAGCCAACAGAAGAATTCCAAGGGGAATTACGTGATCAAAGTGAAGGGCAAGAAAGAGGAGTTTAGGGGCTGTCTCTCGTATGGAATGATGGGATCACAGAGTGGAGGGTCAGCATCAAAGATGTTGCAGTGACCAAGGATGAAATGATAGTAATGTAAAACTGGTGAAGTTAAGATCAGCATTAGAGTCTATTGCAATTAAGGAAATAATCAACAGACTCATATTTTGCATTGGTTTCTCAGTTAGACCATTTTTGGTCAGATTCTACAAAGAGGCCAATGGAGTTGATCCACCTTGTCATTGTTCTATGGTTGGGCAACCAAAAAGCAAGGAACCCAACATTATAGACCACTTTGGAAAACGGCAAACATTTGGAACAGTCAATTTTGCCGCAATTTCCTTTTTGCCTTTCCTACATGGTGAGACGTAATATAAATAGCATGCACGTACCTGATTATTCCCAGGCAGATTTCAGGGTCTTGGCATGTCTCATTTTATTCAAAAACAGAAAAAAAGAAACCAATTCAGGTATGAATACCAGCATCCAAACTTTAAATAAGGTTTAATTTCATTGAAGAAATGGATCGGATTGAAATCAGTGGTAGCTCCAGCTACTAGAACCAGACCTGTTGGAGGCTATTGTTACCAAACCTATTGTCTGGGAGAAAGAGAGACGTCTAACACTCTGGTGTGCAGATGTAGTCTGTTTTGGCAACGTGTGCAGTTTGCAGGGTATGCTCTTTATATCTGAAATCATGGCATTTGAGGACAGAGTGCCTAAAATTGGTCAGAGCTCTAGATCTCAGATGGGCTCATTAAACAATCTTTATGTCTCATGGGAGCTGGAGAGAATCCCTCCTAGATGTATTGACGTCATATGTTTTTTTAGGAGCTCCCATGTTCTATCTGTTTTCCAAGCCTTCTGTAGGCATAGAGATAGCGCTAGCTTTAACTTGAATTGTTTTTAAACAGAGGTCATCTCAACACACAAATCTGCACCATTTTCATTAAACCAGCTGTCTGACTGGTGCAAATTCCAGCGTGGACAAACTTATTGCAGGCCGTGAGTGGCTCATTCATAAATTCACAGCTTTTAAGGGGAGAAGGGCCCATTAGCAAATCAAATCTGACCTCCTGAAGAACACAGGGCCAAGATCTTCCCCCACTGACTGTCCAATAAATCCGTACATTTTGTCTGAGCAATAGCGTATCTTTTATAAAGATATTCAGGCTTGATCTAAAGACTCGAAGTGAGGGTGAATTCACCACGCCTCTAGATACGTTATTCCAACAATGAATTATAGTCATTAAAAATGTGCTATAATGTGCCGTAATAAACATAAGAATGGCCATAATGAGTGAGACCAATGGTCATATAGCCCAGTATCCATCCCTTGTCTTCCAGTCCCAGCATCTGGCCATCAGAGGCTTAGCCATTCTGGCTAATAGCCATTGATGGACCTTTTAGATGGTGATGGTGGAGGAGGCTGCGTCTATTAGCAGAGCCATGGCTGGAGATTCCTTCTCCATCAGAAAATTCTCCAGTGATCATAGAATCATAAAATCATAGAATATCAGGGTTGGAAGAGACACCAGGAGGTATCTAGTCCAACCTCCTGCTCAAAGCAGGACCAATCCCAACTAAATCATCCCAGCCAGGGCTTTGTCAAGCTGTGCCTTAAAAACCTCTAAGGATAGAGATTCCACCATCTCCCTAGGTAACCCATTCTACTGCTTCACCACCCTCCTAGTGAAATAGTGTTTCCTAATATCCAACCTAGACCTCCTCCACTGCAACTTGAGACCATTACTCCTTGTTCTGTCTTCTGCCACCACCAAGAACAGCTAAGCTCCATCCTCTTTGGAACCCCTCATTCAAGTAGTTGAAGGCTGCTATCAAATCCCTCCTTGCTCTTCTCTTCTGCAGACTAAATACACCCAGTTACCTCAGCTTCTCCTTATAAGTCATATACCCCAGATTCCTAATCAATTTTGTTGCCCTCTGCTGGACTCTATCTAATTTGTCCACATCCTTTCTATAGCCGGGGCCCCAAATCTGGATACAATACTCCAGATGTGGCCTCACCAGTGCCTAATAGAGGGGAATGATCATGTCCCTCGATCTGCTGGCAATAAGCCTACTAATGCAGCCCAATATGCTGTTGGCCTTCTTGGCAACAAGGGCACACTGCTGATTCATATCCAGCATCTGGTCCACTGTAATCCCTGGATCCTTTTCTGCAGAACTGCTGCTTAGCTAGTTGGTCCCCAGCCTGTAGCAGCGCATGAGATTCTTCTATCCCAAGTCCTACGCTAGTCCTTTGTTTACCCTTACCAGTGTTCTGCTAGTCAGGAAGCTTTTTTAAATGATCTATTGCACAGTGTCACCCTCTAGTTGAAGCTATAGGTTACTACCAGTCCTTTCCTATTTCAACTTTTTCTTCACTTGTTTTGCTATATTTAGGTTTGGAAGGATTAGATTTTTATTGGTAAATGTCACTTTTACCATTCATACACACAAATCAACAAAAACGAAATACTTCCTTCAATAATAATCAACATTTGCAGAGCATCAAAATAAGAAACATGCGGCCTGAGGACTCATTACAGTTTGATTTGAGGCTATTTGCTATTTATATGTCACCCTGTGAGTTTGACAATCTGTGTTCTAAAAGTTATAAAGCTGTAACTTTTCCCATCTCAATGTCAGTTGCGATTAAATAATTGTTGTCTCCCCTCCCCATTGTCTGACCCCCCCATAACATCACACACCTTGGAATTTAAACAGATAAAAAAAATTGCTAAAGAATAAACATCAATATTGCCAGTCAACATGACATATATGAAAAAAATGAATTATTCCAAGCCTAGGTATCTTGAAAATATTGGGATTTCTCTTATTTCACTGAAGATTTTTGCTTTAAACAGAAGAGCCTCCTCACTTCTAAGACTCAGAACTCTGTCTTTAAATATCCGCTCCTTTCTCTGGTCAAGGGTCCATGCTCCTGTGTCCTGCTCTTCACCAGTGCTGTCAATATTGGGTGCCCGTTTGTCTGCTATGCCTAGAAATCCCCCTCCCCCTTTCCATCTTACTGTTTGTTACTCGGGGAACATGCTCAGTAACCTTTCCTCTTTCAAAGCACGCATCAGGATTTCTGCTGCAGTGCCCGGGAGAATCAGAGTCTGACCTAGAGACTAGAGAACTGGGCTGGTGTTAGAAAACCTAGGTTCTATTCTCAGCCATGCTGCATGTTGTTGGCATCCTTCCGTCTACAAGAGACGGTGGGAATCGCATCCAATGATGTAGATGGTTTACTACGTCTCATGTGACTGAATAGTCCAATCTGAGCTTTGCGTGAGCTTTGGCCGTTGTTGCAAATGTCTGTATCCTGGTTGGGAGCTGCGTGCTTCCCATGGGCTCTTTCCTCTTCCAGCTGTAGGAGCCAGCTCCTGTTGTGGACTTTGCAATTCTGATGGAGATGATGGCGCCACTAGTTACGATCACTTGCCAAGTTTTCCCATTGGTCAGGCTAAATTCCAAATTCCTTCGTATCTCACTTGCATGTATCCTTATAGCAAAGCTTGGGACGTCCTGTTGTTGTCCCCTTTGATAGCTCCCTGTGTAGCACGTCCTTGGGGATGTGTTCGTCTTTCAACCTACTCAGGTGGCCCAGCCAGCTTGGTCATCTTTGCTTGAGCACGGTTTTGCTGCACTTGGTACATTTTTGCCTTGAAGACCCTCTGTGTTGGTAACTTTATCTTGCCGTTTGGCGTTGGCATAAACAATGGAGGTGGAAACTGTTTAAGCTTTTCTGCTGATGGGCACAAATGGTCCGTGTTTCCCCATCGTACATGAAAGTGTCGAGGACGCAGGCTTGGTACACTTGCATGCTACATAGGGAAAAGTGCTTTCCTTCTCTGAGCCTCTGCTCGCCTTCCTACCCTTTTTGAAGTAGAAGCTCTTCAGGCCAGCAAATATGGGTGCAGTCTCAGATGTGGCTTCTAAGGGTATGTCTTCACTACTCGCCGGATCAGCGGGTAGTGATTGATCTATTGGCGAGCTCGTCAAGAGAAATCGATACATTGATCGCCAAAGGCACTCCCGTCGATTCCGGAACTCCAGCTCACTAAATGGCACAAGCTGGAGTCGACAGGGGAGCCCACTGCTGCCGTGAGGACGGCAGGTAAGTCGGCCTAAGATGCGCTGACTTCAGTTACGTTGTTCATGTAGCTGAAGTTGCGTATCTGATGTCGGCCCCCCGCCTAATATATATTAAGCTCAAGTCTAACTGTAGTAGATATCAGAGTAGTAGCTGGGATCAAAGAGCATGCATTTTAAATCTATGAGGGGCATGAAGCTTTCAGGCTCAGACTTTGAAAGCCAAAGGTATTTAGATGCCCAATTCTGAGTAAGTGTAATAGGAATTGGTGCCTGAATTCCCTAAGGGGCTTTGCAAAGTCTAAACCCTCATTAAGATATAATGAGTAGATTCCCAGGAAATTCTATTTATAATTGTTTCTTTTGTTTTTTGGAATTTTGTTTTATTTTATTGTACAGTGGGAGGCCCAGGGAGAGGGTGAGTCCTGTCCCCAGGGTGGATGGGAGGCCCTGTAGGGTGGGAATGGGATGCAGAGCAAGCCCACTCTGGTGTCATCCCACAACTGCAGCTCCTGTCTCACGACATCAGACCCTGTCTCAGGATGCTAGACCCAACTGACTATAAGTTGTGAAACTGACCAGACTCTTGCTGTCCGGCAAAGGCAGACTTAGGATATTGGAAACCTGGAAGCCTTGAATTTTCCATAGCTCAGCTAGTGTGATCATATGTCTCAATATGACCATTCTGATATTAGGGGCTTTGTTTTATATATTCAATTATACCCCCACCTATTGAACAAAAATAACCCCTTGGATCCCATGTTGTCAAGGGCGAGACATGCATTTCCACATCCCTTTTCTAAGGGCCTCCTTAACCTCTTTGTTTCTCAGGCTGTAGATGAGCGGGTTGATCATGGGAGTCAAGACTGTGTAGGAAAGAGAGAAACATTTGTGGAGGTCTCTCAGTCTGCTGGTGTTTGGTAGCATATAAACAATCATCAGGGTCCCGTAGAAAATTGTCACCACGATGAGGTGGGAGGAGCAGGTGGAAAAGGCCTTTTGCCTCCCAGTGGTGGATGGGATTCTCAGGATGGTGATGATGATACAAACATAGGATGTCAGGGTCAACAGAAATGGGGGCAGAGTGAATACAGATGACAGCACAATATCCAAAAGTGTGACGAGGCGGGTGTCGCTGCAAGAGAGTTTGACTATTGGGGTGAAATCACAGAAGAAATGGTCAATTTTGTTGGGGCCACAGAAAATTAGTTTGGAAGCCAATGATATTATGATGGAACTAGCTAGAAATCCGTTTAGCCAAGACCCTGCTGCTAGCTGGAGGCAGAACGGGCCGTTCATACGGGCTCCATAGTGCAGCGGTTTGCATATCGCTAGGTACCGATCATACGACATCACAGAGAGGAGATAACACTCTACACCCGCCAGAGAAGCAAAGGCATATAATTGCATGAAACAGCCACTAACTGACACTGTAGTTGTCTTTGTCAAGAAACTGACCAGCACCCTGGGCAGGACGGTGGAGCTGCAGCAGGTCTCCAAGCAGGACAAGTTCCCCAGGAAGAAGTACATGGGGGTGTGAAGATGCTGATCAACCACTACAAGCACAATGATGAGGAGGTTCCCAGCCATGGTGACAATGTAGATCACTAGAAAGAGCAGGAAGAGAAGGGTTTGCAGTTCAGGGAGATCCCCAAATCCCAGGAGGATGAATTCCGTGACAGTCGTTTTATTGTCCCAGCTTTCCATTGCCATGAGATGTAGCCAACAAACCCTGGAAGCAAATACAGAGAAAATCGACTTCAAGTTTAGTGCATTGTCAGCAATTCATTTCATACGTTTTAAAATCAAGATTGGCATGTTCTTTTAAATATCTGCTCTAGTCCAAATGTGAACTATTTAGGGAAGTTCTATGGGCTCTCAGTGGTTAGATGAGATGGTTCCATCTGCCCTTGGAATTCGGAACTCTATGGACATTTCTTTTTAAAAAATTCTTCCTCTGGTTATGAAATGAATTTCTGGGTTTGGAAATTGCCAGGAATCTGCATTCCTGTAATAGACTATTCATTTCCTCTAAAATAGTTCAACAAATCACCGTTGTTCATGGATAAGAACATAAGAACAGCCATTCTGTGTCAGACCAATGGTCTATCTAGCCCAGTATCCTGTCTTCCAACACTGGTCAGTGCCAGGTGCCCCAGAGGTAATGAACAGAACAGGTAATCATCAAGTGATCCATTCCCTGTCACGCATTCCTAGCTTCTGGCAAACAGAGTCTAGGGATACTGTCCCTACCCATCCTGACTAATAACCGTTGATGGACCTATCCTCCATAAACTCGTTTTTGAATCCTATTACAGTCAGATTCAAGGTATGACCTAAGGTGAGCTGTTCAGATGTTCTGGTGATCCTGATTATATACATGTGAACAGCTTCATGCAAAGAGCTGCAATGCGGAATAATATTGTATTGGAGCTGTGAACCCAGGAAAAATGCTGTCTAATCTTTTATGCATCGTCCTAGCACAAGGGTCAGCAACCTTTCAGAAGTGGTGAGCCGAGTCTTCATTTATTCCCTCTCATTTAAGGTTTCACATTTTAATGTTTTTAGAAAGTCTCTTTCTATTTCTTTAATATATAAATAAACTATTGTTGTATGTAAAGTAAATAAGGTTTTAAAAATGCTTAAGAAGCCTCATTTAAAATTTAATTAAAATGCAGAGCCCCCCAGACCGGTGGCCAGGACCTGGGCAGTGTGAGTGCCACTGAAAATCAGCTCGTGTGCCACCTTCAGCACCTGTGCGATAGGTTGTCTATCCCTTTCCTAGCACCTTAGCTAGTACTAATTATTTAAATATATACAGGCATCTCTCTCTTTTTTTTAGGTTATTCCTGTGTAGTCTTTATTGAGTATGGTATTGAATGACATTGATAACCCATTTAAACTCTCGTATTAGTTGAAGATCTGGTCTCTATAGCTTCTCCATTATTTTAAACATTAGGGCTAACGCTACCATGTGGGATAGCTTCATTGCAGGGATTGGAGACTTGAGGAGCAGGTGAGAAATAACAATCTCACTCACACTGAATTGGATGTAACTTTCTCACTCAGAAACCTTCTCTACAACCGCTACATAGATGGGTAGGACAAGGTGTCCGCCACCAGTAATTCTAGATCTTCCATACTCACGTCTCTGTGTGGTGTCCTGGCTCCGGTTGAAGATCAAGGGACAAAATGACCTCTAGGAAGTGAGGAGCTCTAGCCGTCAGCTGGGCCCCGTGTAGAATAAGTTATGCATACACATTCTAGATGTTTGCAAATTGATTGCTTAATTATTTGCTTCATTATCTTTCCAGGTACAGAAGTTAAGCTGACTGGTTTGTAATTCCCTGGGTTGTCTTTATATCCTTTTTTATAGATTGGTACAATATTTGCCCTTTTCTTGTGCATTGATTTAATTTCCTGTGAGAATTCACTCCCTCAACACTAAGGGCAGGCCTACACTACCTGCCGGATTGGCAGGTAGAGATTGATCTTTTGGAGGTTGGTTTATCGCGTCTAGTCTAGACGCGATAAATCGATCTTCGAGCGCTCTCCCATCAACACCGGTACTTCACCGCTGCAAGAGCCACAGGGAGAGTCAACTTGGGAGTGGCAACAGTTGACTCAGTGCCATGAAGACGCTGCGATAAGTTGATCTAAGTATGTCGACTTCAGCTATGCTATTCCCGTAGCTGAAGTTGCATATCATAGGTTAATCCCTCCCCTAGTGTAGACCAGGGCTAAGAAATAAGGGATCAGTAATCTAGTTCAGAGACAGAGTGAAAAGGGTGGGAGTAAATGGGCCGTTTCCATGATTGGAAGTGTCGTTAGCGTTCTCACACAATTCTGTACTAGATTCGTACCATATAGATTAGAGAGAAGGGGCTGATTTTCAAGGGCGTAAGGGATGGATTTTTAAAGGTGTCTAGTCATCTAAAGAAGCAGATAACTGAAATAAGAACCCACTCGGATTTTCAGAAGCATGCCAAACTTTCAATGAAACCAAAATTCCTTTAACTGTCTATCTGCTTCCTGAAGTGCCGGAATGCCTTAGTAACCCAAGTCCTACTGAAATTCAAAGCCGTCCTCCTCTAGGTCCTTCAAAATTCCCAGCCCAGTATAAAATAAGAAGGGCCCTGACAAAGGCAAACAAGGTAATGGATGATACAGAAGAGGAGGTATGGCCCAGAAATTAAATGCTTTAGATCTAAAATGGACAAGACAGAAATGATTTATCACATGTAAGACAGTGGGCTCATTGCTTGGAACCGCGGGACAATTCTCTCACCTCCAACAGCGCTGTAAAGAAATATAAGCCTGCAGGACTCACTGCCACAAGCAATGAGGTCATGATGCAAAAAAGGACCGAGCATTTATATGGATAGATAGAACAGGCAGAGTTACATTACCAAGAGTTCAAAAACACCTCCCCCTCAAACAGCCTGTAACTATTGGAAACAAGACACTGGGTGGACCAATGCCCTGACTCAATAGAGCCATTTCTGTGCGTCCAAAATATTCTATGCAGCTGAGATTGCCAAACCTGCCTAGGGGAGCTGGGTGCCCAGTCAGGAGGCTATAATTTTAATTATAATTAAAAATTGTTAACATCTATCTATCTATCTATCTATCTATCTATCTATCTATCTATCTATCTATCTATCTATCTATCTATCTATCTATCTATCTATCTATCTATCTATCACCCCAGTGAGGCAGATCCCATCCTGAAAGGTAAAATCAAGCACCGAACAGAGGAAATGGACATTATCAGCTTCCAACTCTTGTCTGTCTGTAGCTGTTATTTAACTGTAAAGCATAATGAAGGTTGATTTACCTTTATCTCGGGTCTATTTCAAGCTGGAATCATTCAACGTGACCCCTTCTCTCAGGACTCCGTGTTCAGGGGTTAGGAGGCAGGTTCTAACATCGTCTCTCCTTCTGTTTGATTTCCTTCAGCAAAGTAACCTGCGGATAGGATGTCCTGGTTCTGCGGCATTGTGACATGTATAAAAGTGTCTCTGTTGTCTCGCTATTTATATTTCATGCGAGAAGGTGAATCTCTATGGGCCTTTCTGCAGATGGAAATTTTCAATTAGCATCCAAGGAAAAGTTTAGACGTTGTTAAGAAAGTCAAACTCTTAACCTGAAAGGGAAAGAAATGGGGCAAGGAGAAGGTCTAACCTCAAAGGAAATCTCTTCTTTCCAGTCTCTGTTTGTTTCTCTCTCATTACCAAGTCTATATCAGGGGAGATAATATACTAAGAGTAACATCACAACTCAACAGGTCCAGGGATAAAGTTTAAAGGGCCGTATCCTTGGTGAAATTAAACCTGATGTTGTCAGTTGCCATCACAAACAACCCTGTTCCCCAGGCTATGAATTTCAGATGTCAAGTGTCCTCCAACTACTCCAGATCTGTCATCCAGGAAAAGAGCAAATGCAGTGAACTATATCGCCAATTTTAAATCAACATTAGCAAGGTTTTTTGGGGCAGTGCCTGTTGCCGGTATGGCTGGGATTGGCCCTGGAGAACAGGAGAGTAAGGTTTTTCTATGTAGCCCAATGGAAGTAGACACTCAACTTTCACTGAATTTAATGGAATTTGGTCACCAAACTCGGTTAGGCTCCTTTGAAAATCCCAAGCATCCCTGACCTAATGCATATTCATTGTTTAAACACAGAGGAACAGCATCAATGGCAGAAAGTGAGAGATGACTAGAGCCAAATTGCCCAGTGATACTCACTAGGGAGGTGGGAAGCCTGTGTTCAAATCCCTTCCCCCTTCAGGCAGAGCAGGGAATTGAACTGGGGGTCTCACACATCCTAGCTGAGAGCTCCAGCCACTGAGCTAAAGGCTATAAGGGAGGGCTCCTCTCTCATGGTTATTTTGGGAGGGGCTATCGGATCAGGCTCTGCAGGCAAGCTAGGTGGGGCAGCGCCGAGGTTCACTTGGTTTTAGGATCGCGTCAGGGCTTAGGTGTGAAATAGGCCTCCTAGAGTAGCACATGTGCCCAGAGGCAGAAACTGAGGCACGTTGTGGACCTTTATGGTGACCTGGGGGATGTTCGCCCCCTCCAGAATTAGGTGGCGGCTGATCAGGGCTTAGGGGTACCCAAATATAGGACTTAGGCACCTAAGTACCTCTGTGGATCTGAGCCTCAGTGCCCCAAGTGTAACATGGGTCACACAGGGGTGTTGCGAGGATACGTGCATGAAAGGCTGTGAGATGGTTAGATATCATGGGAATGTGGGACAGATAAATATTGTACATAGATTTTGTCTTCTACCAGAGCACCAGCAGAGAGAGTTGAGGATCAGAAGCATGGCCCCGTTTTAGCAGCTGGTAGGACCCTGTAGGTGGAAGGCTGACTGCGCTTTCCATGCCTCCTAATTCAATCCATGTTGACAGGTTCTCCAGACCACCAATCATTCTCGCAACTCTTCTCTGAGCCATCACCAAATTTTCAATGTTCTTTTTTGAGTGTGGACACCAGAACAAGAAATGTTATTCGAGGGGCTTTCTCAACAGTGCACATGAGGCTAGGGACACCCTCTCCTCCCCCCGCCGCACCCATCCTGGCTAATAGCCATTGGTGGACCTATCTTAAGATCTTAAGAAAGTGAAGGACATTCACAATGCCACCATGCCTACAATTCCACTGAAGTTTATAGCCTGCTAAGGCTTGCAAATTAGTGCGGCAGATTTATTCTGAGGTTAGCCTCTATCTCTGAGAGATCTAGCGAGGAAGTATCAAATGTGGGCTTGATCAAATGAATGTCAACATGAATTTGAGAAACTAAAGAAATCCATTAGCAGTGACATAGTCATGTCATGGCTTGATCCCCGTATGAAAACTGAACTCTCCCCCAAAATTCTCAATGGACAAATGGGACCCAGCTGCTATACTGAAGGACTTGTGCAGATCACGGAATGGATTCTCCATAGTACAGTCCTGCCTGTAGCAGGGAGAAACATTTAAAGTGGCACAAGACTCTTCCAGCACTTAAAAAGTTTGCTTTGGAGTTGGTAGAGGATGTTCCAATATCCTAGTTTGTCATACGTCTCTTGTGTGAGTTTCAGCCAGTTTTTGAAAGGTCTGTAAGAACCTAAAAACACAGACTGATACCTGGGTAGGTTCAGTATCTGACGCCCATTGATTTCAAATCTCGCTATGGGGGAGGGGGAGTTGTGTGTCTTTAGGTAGCTAAATACCTCTGTAAATCTGTCTCTCTGTGTGCCAGTGCCCCACCTGTAAAGCAGGAATAATAGCACCTTGCAGGAGAGTTGGGGGGATAGATACATGAAAGACAGAGAGGTGCTCAGAGAACATAGTGATGAGGGCCAGGAAGGAGCTAGGAGGATCGAGGTGACCTGACAGGTTTTTCCAGTTCAATCATTTTGCCTTGGGTTGGAAGTTTGAGAGGGATCATTGGCAAATTCCACTTGAATTCCATGGATTTAGTTACCTTGCAAATGTACATTGCTTCAAAAACTGCGGTCTTCATGGAACCTTTACAGTAGGTCCATCACAAGCCGGAGTCTGTGATATCACCTCAGGATTTCAGGGCCCAGGATCCGGGTTATTCAGTCCATTTTCTCTTCCTACCTCATTCACTAACTTCCATTTTTGTAGCAGATAGAATGTGATGTCCCAGATGGGCTAGCATGGCTCTGTTGCCATGTCTGTCAATGTGCCCTGTGCATCGTACCCTCCACCAAATGGGGAACATCTTTTCTGATTCATTATATCTCCTTCTGCAGGAAGGTTCAGGGGAACGTAACAGGCAAAGAAAAGTTAATATCAGCTTTAATTTCACTCAGTGCCCATAGAGTCAAATTTCTAATCTGAAAGGGAAAATCTTGGAGAGGGAAGAAACTTGTAATCCTGAAACGATTTTCTCTGTTTCTTGAGTGAACGCTGCATCAACTGTGAATAAATAACTCACTGATTCTAACAAATAAAGTTTACAGCTGGGATTGTCAGAGCTGCCTAAGTGATTTAGACACTGAGGTCCCACTCCATTCCCTTGGGCAGCTTTGAAAATTTCAGCATAGTTAGCTGAATCTACATTTTCTCCAATCAAATGACTTGTTGACCTCTAGAGGAATCAAACAGGCACCTAGACTTCATCCAAAGTCAATCAGATTTAAGCTCCTAAGTCACTTTTGAAAATTCTCTTGAGTGCTTTTGAAAATGTTACTCTCGTTTCAAGACCTCCTGGTCCATCGTTCCTGAGAAGAGCAAATGCTGGTTGTTGCTCAGATAAAATGCAGGTGTAACAAGCTGGTTGACACATTTGGGCTGGATTTTTCAAAGTGGAATGATGTACACAACAACCATCCAACTCCCACTGAGTAGCTATGAGAGTCCAGCACCTAATTTCTTAGGCTTCTTGGAAACGCCCATGGCGTGCAAGTATTGAGCCCAGAGACCTGAGGTTATAAAGTGTGACTAGTTTCTTCCCAAATTCTGAAAAGTTTCAGGGTCATATGGATCTTCAGTGCCACAGAAGTTGTACAAGTCTCTGCCTGATGGGTCTTGCCCACATGCTCAGGGGCTAACTGGTTATCTTATTTGGGCTCAAGAAGGAACTTCCCCCTGGGTCGGATTGGCAGAGACCTTGGGGTGTTTTGCCTTCCTCTGCATTCATGGGGCATGGATAGCTTGCAGGTTTAAACTAGTGTAATGGTGGATTCTCTGTAACTTGACGTCTTTGAACCTTGTTTTGAAGACTTCAGTAACTAAGCCAGAGGTTAGAGGACTATTACAGGAGTGGGTGGGTGAGGTTCTGTGGCCTGCAATGTGCAAGTCAGTCTACTCTAGATGATCATGATGGTCCCTTCTGACTTAAAATCTACGAGTCTATACTCTTATAGCAGAACTTCAGGCTCTTTAGTAGTCTATAGGAGAGTATGATAAGCAACAGAACTGTTCTCATGCTGTCCTGTAGAGCAGTGGTCCCCAACCCCCGGGCCGCAGACCGGTACCGGTCTGTGGATCAATTGGTACCGGGCCGCTGCTCCTCACTTCCCCGGACTCCGCGAGGAGCAGCGGCCGCCCTCACGCCGATTAATGGGGCTGGGCCCGGCCACGGCGGCGCATGGAAAGTTCTGCCCCTCCTCTCCTCCCCGCGGCTCCCCCCCTGCCCAGTCTGGCCCCTGGGGGGGCGGAGCTGGGCCGGGGGGGGCAGAACTTTCCATGTGCTGCCGTGGCTGGGCCCGGCCCCATTAATCGGCGGCACCGGGCATGGCAGCAGCGGGGGTTCGGGTCCGGATCGGGGCCGCCAGGGGGGTGAGTTTAACCCCCCCGGGCCACTTTAACCTCCCAGGCTGCTTTAACCCCCCCCCCCCCCGGGCCGCTTTAACCCCCCCCCCCGGCCACAGTAAAATTGTCGAGCGTTGACCGGTCCGCAGTGATAAAAAGGTTGGGGACCACTGCTGTAGAGGACAGTGTTATACATTTACACTAGCCAGTTCATTGCTCTATTTGGGTCCCATCAATATAACCACTTCATTTGGATATAGGACAATATATTCTGCACCTTGATTCCAAAAGCTGCTTTTTCAGCATGATGTGTTTTGACATACTGCCACTTCTTCCCCAGAAGGAAAGGTTTGTTCCGGACTTTACGGAAGAATACAAAAATCCACTTATTCCTGAATGCAAAACGAATGAGAAGCTTGGTATTCCCTGACCTCTTCTAGCATAATTATCTCTCAGACATATAATAAGGTCTCACTCCAATTTACCATCAAGTGAGCAATTTGGTGTCTCCAAAGCACAATCCCTAATGTTGACTATTTGAGTTGCACATAATTGCATTCTTTACAAAGAGATTCTATTTTTTTTTTGGTTTATGTTTTTCAATTAATCTCTGGAGGAAATATTGCAGTTCGGGATAATTACCACAGACCCTTTGTAAAGTCAGCCCGGGGCAGGATTTTTGGAAGTCTCAAAGTGCCAAACAGCCTTTGAAATCAGTGAATTTGAGGAGCCTCGGTGCTTTAGAAACACCCACGAGGCACCTAAATATCCCAGTGAAAAAGTGTAGCCATTAAGAATACAGCGTTCAACAGTATCTTAGTTACTAAGGCTTAGCAGCCAAATCACACTGAAAGTCTATGGGTCTTAGGCTCCTAAATCCCTTTTGAAATTCGCTCAAGTGTCTTTTCAAAATGTTACCCTTAGTTCAAAGCCTCCTGGTCAAACGTTGAAAAGAGCAAATGGAGATTGCTGCTCAAATAAATGCAGGTGCAACAAGGTGATTTACAAAGATAGATTGGGATTTTCAAAGGGAGGTGGTATAAATACAATAAACACCCAACTCCCAGTGAATTGCTAGGAACCCGAGATAATAAACTGCAATAGTTGCTTCACATATCTCGAAAAGTTTCAGGGATTTTCAGTGCCATGGCAATTCTACAAATTAGAGAATCTTGTTCCAGAATTATAGGCCCCCTTGCTGCTCTGTTGGAGTGTATGAAAACCATAAGCCCATTACTGATTACTCTCCTCTACAGGGCTGGTTTTATATTCCCACCAGCTAGTTCATGAACCTATTTGGATACAGTGACTATGATCATTTCATTTGTGTGTATTACAGCATCTTTTGCAATTTGATTAAAAAACTGGGCTTTTTCAGCACAATGTTTTTGACATACAGCCACTTATCCCCCTGAAGGAAAAGTTTATTCCAGCCTTTTTGGAAGAATACAAATAGCCATTTATTTCTGAATGCAAAACAAACTAGAAGGTTATCCATTGTCCTATTCTGGCATCATCGGCTCCCTAACCATGTAATAAGTTCCCAATCAAGTTTATCACCTGTTTGAATAATTTTGTGTTGCCAAAGCTTTATTTTCATGATGCCCAGTGTTGAGAATATTTGTAGCTCACATAATTGTATTTTTTAAAGAACAGACTTTCCATCAGTCAGCAGCTTTTGACGTGGCAAATCAGTGTAGATTCTCAGCATTCCATTTGAATGCAAGATGTCATTTTTCTTGGATTATCAGAGTTTTTTCAAAGCCAGGAATGTACTGACGAATGTAGGGACTCATGTGAAGACAAGCCTTGGCGCATTTATTCCTCACACCACATATGAAGAGGACAGATAAAAGGAAGCATGACAACAAAGAAGAAAGAAAGAGAAGACTTAGTTTAATTCTTGTATTGGTAATGGATACACAGTTATTAGGATCTCCTAGGAAATGGGAAAGCATGAGAAGGAACTGGTAGAAAACATCACCTGGTGTGGAAGGAATTCTCAGGATAGTGGTTTGGCTATGAAGGTACATGCTGGGTTTTCCCATAAGAGACTGATGTTAAACACCCAAATTCTATTGACAGTCAATGGGAGTTGGGCACCTAACACCCTTTGGTCCCATTGTCAATTACAACTGGGCATGCCGGAGCAGAGAGTGTTCTAGACTGGGATACTGGACAGTTTGTTTCTATGACTGTTCCTGCCACAAGCCTGCTGAGTGACTCTGGGCAGGTAACATCATCTCATTCTGCCTTTGTTTCTCCAGCTGTTGTTACCCAGGGTTTCCAGAACCCAAAATACCGGTAACTTAACTGTTTTACTCAAGGCAGTGTCAGGAATAAATCAATGGGAACACAGCAATTCCATCTGTTAAATGATCAATGCATGTAAGCATGCTCTATCTAAAACTGATTTATTAGATGTTAAGCGCGCACAGTTATAAGAATAGGGTTAGGACATCTCAGATATACTTTCCCACAGTCTGAGATGGTTTTGAGTGATCACCAGCCGGACTTCCAGCGACCCCCTTTCCCTCCAACTGATGGGGAATGAAGAAAAGCTCCCTCGGACTGCTTGAAGGTATTTACTTTAACCTCTAATCTTTTATAGCTAGTGCTAACACAGCACATAACTGATAGTGACATCTAGTCAGTCAACATAATAACCTCTGCTGGGTCACCAATTCTCCTAATTTCAACAAACTACTCATTATCTCAAAACATTTCTAGTATTTCTAGCCATAACAACAATATGTTTGGGGCACCTAAAACTAAGATTGCCCTTCACTCACTTTCCTTCATAACTTTCTATCCCCATCCTCCTATTCTGACTAACAAACTGCAAATATCCAGCTATCTGACCTTGTCTCACAAGGGCCCAAGATTATTCCTAGCTATGTGATGTCTGGTTTTCAGCTAGCAGTGGCTGCACATACAAAATGGCTGCCCGCAGTGCTGTCAGGTTCTGGAGTACACGCAGGAATATCAAATTCCAGGACAACCCAGAGTGATGCAAACCTGGGGAAGGTAGGTGTTCCCCTGCCTGACTCGTAAGCTGGGAGCCTAAATACTTTTAAAAAACTGGCTCTATGCTACTTTTGAAAGTGGCCAAATAAGCCGCCTGTACTGGTGGCCTGTGTTCTGTGACACAGGTTAGAGGGTTTCCTTTGGCTTTTCTGTTTCGTTTGAAAGAAGCCGGGGTAGGAAATTAACTATCAGAAAAAAAGTTAATTGTACAATTTCCTAACACTAGAGTTCCATGCGAACATTCTGTTTTTATAATGTAGGCCTTGTTGTGTCTGCGAATAGTTTTCACCCTGCAAGGAATGGGTGCTCAGCCTTCCAATGGTGTCCATTTTGCCTGCTGTAGTAGAAAGAGACAACCTGAAGCATGGGACTGGTGCAAGGCTTGAAGCCTGAACCAAAGTCAGCAAAAGTTATGATATGAGCAACAGTCAGGCCTTGTCAAAAGCAGATGCTTGCCGGCAAGTCAGCATCCAGTACATGAACTCGGCACTGGTATTGCTAGTATCACTAAAATGCACTGAATATGGAAACACATTCCAGCAGGTCTCTTACCTGGATCACAGCATAATGGTTTGACAGAAGTGATAAAGTGTGATATTTTTTCTAAAACATGAGGAAAAAGGTACATAGGGAGCTAACAAACATGTCATGAAATACATAAAGTGACCCATAAGTTGTTGATCCCAGACTGTTTGTCTCAGTTTATCAATGTTGGGATACCTCACCTTAACCCGCCATCTGGCCCAGGGGGCAATGGAAAGTCCCGTCGCTGACTGAGCTGCTCCACTGTCATGGGCCTACATGTATTAGTGGTCCTGTGAAGTCTACAGGATACCAGGGCCTTGCTTTGTTAACAATAAACTAGGCTGAGTGACTTCACTCCTGAACCAGAGTCTGGTGTCCTCTTGGACCATTCGATTGAAGTCTGCAGTGTCAGCTCTCTGCACAGAGCTGGCGCAGCACACAGCGAGAACACACACACACACACACACACACACACACACACACACAGCCGAACGACAAATAACACCCACACCCTCTCATTGAACGCAATCTTCCCCCACTCTTTTTATTTTGGCCAGCCATCAGTTCAAGTCTCCCTCCAGCCCAGCTCTGCCCCACTTGTGATGACTGCATTGGGTCCTGACAGGAATGGGGTAACGGGTCTATGGCCCTCCATTTCTTCCACAGCTGCGAATCCATAAAAGCAGGACAGGAAGCCTGTGGAAGCGAATGGAAACGTGACCTCGTATTTTTGTAGGCTTTGATTCTGGCCCTAAACCAGCCTATGGAACATTTATTTCATTTTAACCAAAGGAAACTGATCAGCCAGCGCTGTCCAAACCTGAATTTCCTGCAAACTTTCCGTAGGGCCTCTGCAGTGAGGCGGTGTGGTTCCCTGCTGCCCCAGAGAGAGAAGAGCCCCTCCAAACACCAGAATGGGCAGAGACAGGGCACTCTGAGCCCACCCCCCAGAGGGTCAGGTGGTACCCCGGAAGTATAAAGACTCGACCTAAGTGCTCACTGGGGAAACAGACGCTGGGGGAGGCCAGATGCCTCCGGCCCAGACTGCGACTATGGAGCACCAGTGGCCCATGGTACATGCAAGGACTGGCAAGGACTGGCCTGCCCTGCCCTGTGCCCACTACCCAGAGGAGCGGCCGAGCCTGCCCTGCACCAGCTACCCGGAGGAGCTCATGGTGCTGGCCCCCCCGAGGACACCGCCTGACCCAGGTACCTCCAGAGGGGGAGTCTGGAAGTGGCCTGGGGGCAGCCGACCCTAGTCTGGCTGCAGCACTGCCAGAGCCTGTGTCAGTGTGTTGCGACTGGGATCCTCACTGACACAGCAGTGGGTCTTCTGCCACTGCCAGGGCCCTGGCTGGGACGCAGGGGAGTGGGGGGGCCTACATGACCCCCCTCACCCAACACGTGGGTATCAGTCTCCCCCTCCCCCAGGCCTCTTGGAGGCTTGGGCCTACTGTTGCATTGCTCTTGCTCAGCCCTTATGTGAGGGCCTGAGCGCCTGACTCAATGCTGCCCCCGCGACGTAGGGCCCGGGCAGACTATGATTATTTCTGCTTCCATAAGGGCCACCAAAGAAGATTCCAGTGGCCAAACTAATTCCCCCAAGACATCATTGGTGTGTAGTGAGGCGGTGTGCCCCAGAGAAAGACGAGCTCCGGCTAACCTCTCTACAACCTTCTTGTCCTCTCTGTTTCTCAGGCTGTAGGCAAGGTGGATGACCAGCGGAGTAAGGACTATATAGATGACAGAGAGAACTTTCCTGAAGTCGCTCTGGAGGTTGGTCATTGGGAACATATAGCTAGTTAGCGGAGTCACATAATAAGTGGTCACCACAATGAGGTGAAAGAGCAGATGGAAAAGGTCTTTTGCCTCCCAATACATATATATTTAAATAAAAATATAAGTCAACACCCCATTGGCCTAGGCTCTGATTCTGCTTCTCTTTGGTTGATACAACCTCCCTGCACCCATGGTCCCGGAGAGCCTTGGGCTGGTGTTTTGCCAGAGCTGATCATAGCCAGGCATAGCCCAGTGTGAAGATGTTCCTGGTGATGTATGGAGAGGGCCCTGCTGGGGCCCAGCTGTTTGCATCTGGCCTGATTTCCAGGGCGACATAGTGGAGGTAGCCAGCGGCACCGTTTCAAGGCGGGCAGGTTTCCCAGGCTGATGTCCCCACATGCTGCACCAGCATTGTTCTTAACTATTTTTTTGGATCAAAAAAGACTTTTTAGGTGAATAAAAAATTGCTGAAAATGTTGTCTACTTCTCATGGGGCCCCGTTAAAAACTCCATGATGAGAACATGGTGATAGCCCCAGCCCTCCCGCATCCTTCCACTTAGATGGACAACGCTGACCTGTGCTCCAGCTGGATTTTCCTTTGTGTCCTTGGGAGCATGAGAAATAATTTAGAGCAATAAACCACCTCATACCATTGCCCACTGGACTTTGTTAATATCAGGCTGTTGGAATTTGATTACCAGAGTTTATTGTCTAAAATGGAGAAAAAATGAACAACAGAAGTGCACAGTGATTTGCTTTCATATTTAGTACAGTTTGTGCCTGAAACAACATAACAGCTCTGTGCATTATCAGACGCAATACATCCTCCTCGCCCAGGGTGAATATTTAGCCAGTCCCACGGAGAAAAATACCAGCATTCGTCATGTATCTGTGTTGCACTGCTGAACAACCGAGGTGAAAAGAACTGTCCACAACCTCATGTTCCTACATCATGTACACAGCCGGGGACCCAAAACATGCCATTTTAGTAACTCCATGCAGATCATCTGTATTTTTTCCACATTAGCACTGACATATTCAATGAGAATTTTCAGTGGGGGTTCTGATGCTGGGGTTCTGATGCACCCCTATAAGGCTTTATGGAAATATGTTTATCAATGTGTGTATATATATATATATACAATATCACTGGATTATGTTACCAGATTTGATTGTCTATGGCAGAGAAAAAATGGTCCACAAGGAATGTACACAGAAATTTGCATTTTTATTTAGTGGAGTTTGTGACTTACAGGACAAGCCAGCTCTGTGCATCATCAGATGCCATCAGCGCTCCTCACAAGGTGAATGATAAGCCAACACCAGACAGAAAAACACCAGCATCTTGTATGTGTCAGTGCTGCGCTGCTGGACGTGAGAGGGGGATAGAATTCTTCACAACCTCACGCTCCTCGTTGTTACATGGACATAGCAAGGGACCATAAACACTCTGCTCAGGAACTTCATGCAGATCATCTCCCTTGATTTTCCCCATCAGCCCTGACATATTCAATGGGGAGTTTCAACTTAATTTAAATGGGGGCTGATTGTCTTAGTCCCCAGGCCACTTTGAAACCCTCAGCCTCTGTAATGATCTAGGAGTCTCTACATGTTTTATGGAAAGCCACATATTGACTGAGTGCTTTGCTCAAGGCTTCCCTGACCTCTCTGTTTCTCAGGCTGTAGATGAGGGGGTTCACCAGGGGAGTCAGGACTGTGTACCAAAGTGAGAGCACTTTCTTTAGCACTCTCAGTGAATCACGTTTTGGGAGCAGATACACAATCATGATGGTCCCATAGAAAATTGTCACCACAATGAGGTGGGACGAGCAGGTGGAAAAGGTCTTCTGCCTCCCGGTGGTGGAAGGGATTCTCAGGATGGTGGAGATGATACAAACATAGGACATCAGCGTTAGTAGAAAGGGAGGCAGAGTGAATATAAAGGATAACATGAAATCCAACAATATGATCTGGTGCGTGTCCACACAGGAGAGTTTTATCAATGGGATGGTATCACAATAGAAATGGTCAATTTCATTCAGGCCACAGAATACTGACTGTGACATGAGTAATACCAAGATGGTTGCAGCCAAACAACCATTTAACCACGACCCAGTTGCCAAGTGGAGGCAAAGCCTGATGTTCATCAGGGCGGAATAGTGCAGGGGTTTACATATCGCTATATACCGATCATAAGACATGGCTGCGAGCAGATAACATTCCGTAGCTATCAGTATACCAAAGAAGTAGAGTTGTGTGATGCAGCCATTGACTGAGATGGTTCTGTCCCCAGTAAGGAGACTGGCCAGTATCCTGGGCAGGATGGTCGAGGAATAGCAGATCTCCAGGAAGGACAAGTTCCCCAGGAAGAAATACATGGGGTTATGAAAGTGCTGATCAGTCACAATTAGCACCAAGACAAGGCTGTTCCCGGCTACAGTTGCAATGTAGATCACTAGGAAGAGCAGGAAGAGAAGAATTTGCAAGTCAGGGAGATCCCCGAATCCCAGAAGGATGAATTCCGTGATGGCTGTTTGGTTTCCCCAAGTTGAATTTGCCATGGGTTGAATCCTGGAACAAGAAAACAAGCCATGCAAGTGAATTGGAAGAAAATAGAGCTGATAGTTAATCAAGTGTCAGGAATTCATTCCATGAACTTTCAAAAACTACCCCCCACTGTTGGTTACCCGCTGTAAAATTACGGCGAAACAGAAATTTCAGAGCGAAGTGCCAGGAGTGTCAGCCCTAGAACACAACTTTGGTATCGCTACGGTCTCACCCTCTGCCATGACAGAGCCATAACTGTGATAACAACAGCACATTTCTCTGATAGCTCCATTAGTGATGAGACAGATCAGACCACTTCTATATTGCTGTCCTATCCCATCTACTGACACACTGGGGCTTAACAATGATCCTTCAAAGCAGCATTTCACTGGTGGCCCTGGCCAGAATCATGTCAGGTCTTAGGAGGAGTCAAAATCAGTAAGTGCAGTAACTCAAATTTTGCACTGAGATTTTTCAAGAACATCTATTGTCCTTAGGCACAAGTCTGTTAGAAGTTATCAAGTTAATCTAATAATAGATTTTGGGAAGTTCAGAATTTTAGTGTCCTACAGGAAAAGGAATAAACATTTTCACCCCCACAAGAGATCAGGTTATGTGATGAATTATGCAGTGGAGACAATTCTTCCTTACTTCAGGTAATGATAATGATGTTCAGTGATGGTGGTGAGAGACTGACAATGGCTTTGCTATTTCGTATTTCATCTTCCCTATATTAACTGTGAAATAATAAGAACACATTGTCTTTCTTCAGGCTGGATTTTAGGAAAGGGGAAAACTAGGCTGGTGCAATTCTAACTGGGGACTGACTTTCCGCACCGTGTAATGCCCGAGAGCTGATAATACAGGAATGAGCAGGGCACTGGGTAAGAAAGTTACTGCCCTGGTGCTCAGAATCCATCTGTCATGCGCTAAACAAAGTCCAGGCTAGTAAGAGTTTATCACCACTTGCCCCCTGTGGAAACAAGGGTTAAAAGAATTTCATTATAGGCCTATAAGTTATGTTATGACAGTGCACAGTAAGGCTAACTTTCTTTCTCATAATGCAAAATTTAAAAAAGTAGACTATATGTCTACAGCAAAAGGGAAATGCAGAACAAAGGTGATGTGACCCAGTCTTAAAAATAAGAGTGTTTAAGAACAGAAATGTAAAACTACCAAAATGGATAGAACATAATATAAACATAATGCAGACTGTTATTAATTAGTGTATGTCATTAAAGGGTATAAATACTTGTATAAAACTGCTTGTACTTTAAAGAAATGGAGGCAAAGATCCTCTCTGCCGGCTGCGTTCTTCCCCTGCAATTCCTTAAAATAAAGCTCTCTCTGACTTGTTGTATCCAATGTAAAAGTAAGGGCTCAGTTTTTCTTCTACAATTTGGTGCTGTGACTCAGTTGATAATGCCCAGCTGATAAAGCAGCAATTGCTGTGGACCGTTCCCCTTCGACCCCCAAGGCGCCAATTCAAAGGCAAGAAGGCCTTTTGAAATCTCCACTGGGTTATCGGAGGAGAATTTGCCGTGGAGCCATCTGTCCCTTTTGGGCTTACACCATATGAACCATTTATAAAACTTGTATAAAACTGCTTCTATTTAAAAAAAATTAAAATGCAAAAATGCTCTCTGCCCGCTATGTTCTTCCCCTGCAATTGCTTAAATTAACTTGTTGTATCCAACCAAAAATAAAAACAAAGTTTTGCCACTGAGAGCTGAATGAGCAGGGCACTGGGTAAGAAAATTACTGCCCTGGAGCTCAGAAACCATTTGTCATGTGCTAAACAAAGTCCGGGCTAGTAACAGTTTAGCACCACTTGTCCCCCAATGGGACTCACACTCAGCCAGATCCCCCATTGATGTCACTTGGCCATAGCTCAGTTGGAGTCAATGGGACTGATCCTCAGTTGAGGTCCTTTTACAAGACATGTGCCTCAATATATGCATTTCTAGGTGGCACTATTAACCCTGATGGGCTGTGCTGTGGAATCATGAGTTGGAAACCGGAAATATGAGAATATTGTATGAGTACTGTTGTAGCTGTGTTGGTCCTAGGATATTAGAGGCACAAGGTGACTTAGTTAAAAGACCTGAAGAAGAGTGTCTTTGGGTTAAAAGCGTGTCCCTCACACCACCTGAAGTAAGCAAATTAAAGATCTCACCTTGTCTTGCTGGACACACCTGCTCGGTCTGGAAGGTGCTGTAGAAACTCAGTCAGGAAGATGGAGCTCACCTGTAACCACAGGAGAAGGTTGAAATGATGCTCTCTTCTGTCTCAGGGTTTGACTGCCAGTTCTCTGGTTCCACCGCTTGGGTTCTTGTCGCTCATCATTCCGCAGAAACTGTATTTAATCAGTGGAGAGACCTGCATGGACCTGAATGGATGAAATGCTGCCACAATCTGCTATCAACGGGCTCTTCCCCCTCTGTTTACAAAGTGCCGACATCTTCTCATACTTGTATCCTTCTCCATGGCAGGCTGCGTCTCCCTTGAGTCCACCTCTCAATGGCTGAGCCTGGGGAGTTAGCATTGTGTTTTCTGTACAGATGGTACAAACAACTGTCCTGATGCAACCAACCTCCCACGCCCAGAGGAATTGACTTTCTGCTCCTGGCTGTCTGAGGTCATTCCTCTCAATGACTGAAATGTAACAAAGTACCTATGGAGTGCATGGCCCTGCAGATACTGACTCCGCTCATTAATCTTTACTATTGCAATTCTCCCATTGTCTTCAATGGAACAATTCCATGAGTAGCAATCGCTTAGGCTTGGGCTACACTAGTGGCGGTTGCGGGGGGAGGTCGACCTAAGATACGCAACATCAGCTACGTGAATAGTGTAGCTGAAGTCAGCGCATCTTAGGTCGACCAAACTCACAGCAGCAGGAGGCTCCCGTGTCGACTCTGATTGTGCATCTTGGTGAGCTGGACTACCGGAGTCGACGGGGAGCGCCTTTGGGGATGGGATTTATCAATCTGGCGGGTAGTGAAGACGAACCCTTAGATGATTTGTTCTTTCCAGATTGGAGGTGAAGCCGTGCAGTTTAACAAACACCCTGGAAACTGAATGTAAAGTAAATATAATCTGTACATTGCAACTGGAACATTTGGATGAAAAGAAATGGCTCTCGGTATCTCACTCTCTCTTTCTCATACAGAAACCTACAAACCCAATAGATATTGTTGTAGTGTGGTGGTGTTGTCCAGAGGCTACCGGTGTGGTGCTTCTGCTTTCTCCTGTTGATATCACTCGGCTGCGTGCGTGTGTTCCCTCTGTGTGCTGCCCCAGCTCTGCGCAGATAGCTGACACAGCAAATCCGACGAGAACCCCCAATAACCACAGAGTCTTAGTAAGGTACAAAGGCACCTCGGCTACGTTTATTGCGACCCTGACACACTTTCAGTTCCCCGTAGAGAATTCATCTACCGGGCATACTGCTAGAGAGTGACATTCGGTAATGGACACAGCTCAGTGGCGAGACTCTCCCCCTCGAGCCGGACAGACTTTTCCCCAGTGACACAGTCTTATATACAAGTTACACATCACTCCTGACGTATTGAGGTGAAACCCCTCTACGTAGGAAGGTACAGCCCCCTTTACGTAGTTAGGTGCCGCCTCGCACCTTGTACCTGTTGGTTCGATCAAAACAACTCTATCCATCATGTTACCCTTTTGCCCCTGTCATTGGGATGGCTCATTCTGTTCCCCGTTATCTGAGGAATGTTCTTGGGTTATAATGTACCTTGGTACGGTGTTTATGCTGAAACTATACTGAATATGTATTTTTGCAATATCAGCCCTTTCCTTGCCAAGTTCTGTGAGCTGGACCAGCCTGTTAGCTTACAGCTGCACTCTGCTTCATATTAGCAAAGACTTGACCATTACTTTAGTCCAGGCCTCATACTGGGCCTTCATTAGGCCTTTAGCCTTTACTTACATTGCCTTCACTTACTACAGATATATTTCTCCCAAGGAACCTGATGTGATAACTACTAATGTACACCTAGTTACTGAACAGTAACAAGGATCAATTTGAAAAACCTGCAAATAGGTTATAAACTTTAAAGGGGAACTTGAGCGCTAAATGTTGTGATAAAAACCCCTGAGGGAAGGAGAGAGAACTTCCAGGCTAAGAGGGAAAACACTGGAATAAATTGACCACAGAGGGTGTGGAATCTCCATCAGTGGAGATTTTTAAGAACAGGTTAGACAAACATCTCTTGGGGGAGGGGGGTCTAGGTAATATTTAGTCCTGCCAAGAGTGCAGGGGACTGGATTAGATGACTTCTCAAGATCCCTTCCAGTCCTACACTTCTATGATTCGATGTTTTCTATATACCTGGGAAAATAGTCAGCTAGGACCAGATAATGATGTCCTCTGCATACACAAAAATATGCAGCTAGTTTCTTACAAGGACTCTTGGGTAGAGATAAGAAGTGTAAGTGGTCTACCATCAATCAAAGGTCGGCCTAGACACTAACCCCACAAGCCACAACCACGTATCACCCAAAGACCTGCCCCTGGGGGCATTACTTCTGGTGTCAAGATGGACACATGACCCGAAGCTAAGGGTATCCTGTGGCTGCTCTAAGAACTCCTCCCACCACCCTCAACCAATCAGGATGGGTTTCACCCCATCTCAGCCTCGTAGAACCACCCCAAGAGGAGATTTGATCTATTGGGGTGTTCCAGGGCAGGGTGACCCACCCAGAAGAGGGCAATGTGACCCCTCTAAAGACTGCCCCTACCATCCCCTGCCAATCAGAGCACAGCAAATCACATGACTTTATGAAAGAGGCCATTTCAATCCAAGAATGTGTATTTTAGAAATTGTGGAAAAGCTGAGAGTAAACATGGACTCCTTCATCACCCCTGTGAGAACTTCAGACTTGGTTTTAGATCCAACGGCCTTTGATTGCCAGCAGAGAAAGTGCTACATAAGCAACCATAACGGTCTCAAGTTGCAGTGGGGAAGGTTTAGGTTGGATATTAGGAAAAACTTTTTCACTAAGAGGGTGGTGAAGCACTGGAATGGGTTACCTAGGGAGATGGTGGAATCTACATCTTTGGAGGTTTTTAGGATCCAGCTTGACAAAGCCCTGGGGGATAATTTAGTTGGTGTTGGTCCTGTTTTGAGTAGGCGATTGGACTGGAAGACCTCCTGAGGTCTCTTCCAACCCTAATATTTTAGGATTCTCTATGATTCTAAGTCTCTGGAGTACATCCACAGCTTGGATGGGTCGTTCAGTCCTTTGTTCACAGCTTCAGTTTGCAGCAAAGTTCCTCCAGAGGTAAGAAGCAGGACCGAAGACCAAACTGAGATATTTACCTGGCCTTTTATAGCTTTTTCCATGTGGAGGGCATCCTTTTGTTCTTACTGTGTGTAGCAGAGCGGGTCACTCAACCCGGTGGCGCCTCCCACTGGTCATCTGGGGAATCAGCTCTTTCCAGCGTCCGGAGCTCCCTCTGCCGGCCGATGTCCGCTCCTGCTCTGGCTCCGTGTCCCTCCCGGACCCTGGTGCCCACAAACTGAGGGTGCTGCACCCTTGCAGAACCCCCCGAGTCTTAGGGTCTCCCCTCTCTGGGGAACCCTGCACCCACTATCCCTACCTTGCCTCAGGCTTTGCCTCTGCTAGTCACCAGTTGCCTCCACGCACTGAGGTGGACTGTAGTATCAGGCTGCTCATCACAGGCAAGAAGGGTTTGGCCAGCTGCTTCTACCCAGCCTAGGGCTGCCTCCTCGCACCCCCAGTACCCAGTGGGTCGGGCCTATGCTAGGTGCAGCAGCCTGGGGCCCTCTCTCTAGAGCTTTGCAGCTCCCTGGCTCCCAGTTGCCTTGCCCTCGCCCTGTCCCAGTCCAGGTACCCTGTTTTAGGCTCTCAGCAGCTAGGCCTGTCTCCCTCTGCTTACAGAGGAGACTGCCTTATCCTTAGCCCTGGGTGAGGCCTTCTGCCAGGTCTTGCCACCTGGGGCTCTCAGGCTAGAGTCCCCTAGCTCCAGGTGCCTAGCCCAGCCCTGCACCTCCCTGGCTACCCACTCACTCCCAGCAGCTAGGCCTGTCTCCCTCTGATCACAGAGGAGACTGTCCATCTGTTCTTCTCTCCCTCTCCTCACTTAGGCCCTTGCCTCTCAGGCTTTTATACAGGCCTGAGTGTTTGGGGCGTGGCCTCACAGCTGAGCCTGCTTCTCAATTAGCAGGCTCACAGCCACAACCCCTTTCCCAGGGCTATCCCAGCCCTGGCCAGCAGGGAGCAGGGAGCACCCCGCCACACTGTGGAAAATTACAGCAATAAGATGGTGTTTGGAGTCACATGGGCAAATCACATGTTCATGCCCAATTTTGCTCAGTCATTGCAGGAAGCCATTACCTGCACTCCAGATAGCATGTTTATATGACAATCCACTCAGTGTACATGGGTGTCTCCCATGGTCCATTGTCAAACAAATGTTTCTTGATGAGCCACTTAATTTGAACAGTTCCCCCAAGATGTGCTGGCTAGCTACCTTGTGGCTAGTACTCCAGGAGCAAACATTTGAAATCCAAGTATAGAGCCAATATCTATAACTTCACATACAAAAATAATACATGCATATACATAGCATAATCATAACCAGCAGATCATAAGCCTTTCATAGACACTGCACTTGACAACCTTTGTACAAGATTTTCTGCAAATATATAAAACAGTGGTTGCAACAATAATCTATACAGTCATATTTGTATTAGATCATGTCACATTTCCTAAAAGGTATTTTGAAATAAATGAGCTCAGTAACTGTAACATGCATGATTATTTAGTAGAACCTCAGAGTTACACACACCAGAGTTATGAACTGACCAGACAACCACACACCTCATCTGGAAGCACAAGTATGCAATCAGGCAGCAGCAGAGACCAAAAATAAAGCAAATACAATACAGTACTGTGTTACACATAAATACCTCAAAAAACAAAAGCTATTAAAAAGAGATTTGACAAGGTGGTTTGAGAATTGTTCTGCTAAACCCAGGGTTGTGAGTTCAGCCCTTGAGGGGGCTATTTAGGGATAAGGGCCAAAAACAGGGATTGGTCATGCTTTGAGCAGGGGTTGAACTAAATAGTCTCCTGAGGTCCTTCCAATCCTGAGGGAAGGGAACTGTTTCTGTGCTTATTTCATTTAAATTAAGATGGTTAAAGCAGCATTTTTACTCCACATAGAATCATAGAATCATGGAATATCAGGGTGGGAAGGGACCTCAGGAGGTCATCTAGTCCAACCCCTCCTCAGAGCAGGACCAAGCCCCAGCTAAATTATCCCAGCCGAGGTTGAGGCCCTAAAATTCTCACTGGAGACCATTTCTCCTGGGTGTCCATGGATGATGGGACGATGGTGATGGCCACCTCCCTCCTTAATCCTTAAGCTAGATGGACCACACTGACCATAGCTCCGACTGGATTCTCCTTTTGGTCCTTGAGGGCATAGGAAATAATTTGGAGTAACAAACTTTCTGATACTGTCACCCACGGCGTTTTATTTGTTCTGGGCTGTTGGAATTTGGTTACCAGATTTCATTGTCTAACACAGAGAAACAATGACCAACAGGGACTGTACACAGGAATATACTTTGATATTTAGTAGAGCTTGTGCCTTACACGACAAGAGAGCTCTGTGCATCATCAGATGCCATCAACTCTCCTCACATAAGATGAATGTTAAACCAACACCACACAGAGAAATACCAGCATCTTGCACGTGTCAGTGCTGTGCTGCTGGACATGAGAGGGGGATAGAATTCTCCACAATATCACGTTCCTTTTTGTTATATTGACACAGCAGGGGACCATAAACACTCTGCCTCAGTAGCACCATGAAGATCATTTCCACTTCTTTCCACATCAGCCCTGACATATTCAAAGGGGGAAGAGGGGGTTAACTTAATTTCGATGTGGGCTGATTGTCTATGTCCCCCAAGCCGCTTTGAAACCCTCAGCCTCTGTAATGATCTAGGAGTCTCTGCATGTTTTTTTGAAAGCCACGCATTGATTGAATGCTTTGCTCAAGGCTTCCCTGACCTCTCTGTTTCTCAGGCTGTAGATGAGGGGGTTCACCAGGGGAGTCAGAACTGTGTACCAAAGTGAGAGCACTTTCTTTAGCACTCTCAGTGTATCGCCTTTTGGGAGCATATAGACAATCATGATGGTCCCATAGAAAATTGTCACCACGATGAGGTGAGAGGAGCAGGTGGAAAAGGCCTTCTGCCTCCCGGTGGTGGAAGGGATTCTCAGGATGGTGGAGATGATACAAACATAGGACGTCAGGGTTAGTAGAAAGGGAGGCAGAGTGAATATAAAGGATAACATGAACTCCAACAATATGATCAGGTGTGTGTCCTCACAGGAGAGTTTTATCAATGGGATGGGATCACAATAGAAATGGTCAATTTCATTCGGGCCACAGAATACTGACTGTGACATGAGTAATACCAAGATGGTGGTAGCAAACCAACCACTGAACCAGGACCCAGCTGCCAAGTGGAGGCAAAGCCTGATGTTCATCAGTGAGGAATAGTGCAGGGGTTTACATATTGCTAAATACCGATCAAAGGACATGGCTGAGAGGAGATAGCATTCTGTACCTACCAGAACACCAAAGAAGTACAGCTGTGTGATGCAGCCACTGACTGAGATGGTTCCATCGCCTGTCAGGAGACTGGTCAGTATCCTGGGCAGGATGGTGGAGCTGTAGCAGGTCTCCAGGAAGGACAAGTTCCCCAGGAAGAAGTACATGGGGGTATGAAAGTGCTGATCAGCCACAATTAGCACCACAACAAGGCTGTTCCCAGCCATGGTTGCCATGTAGATCACTAGGAAGAGCAGGAAGAGAAGAATTTGCAAGTCAGGGAGATCCCCGAATCCCAGAAGGATGAATTCCGTGACAGCTGTTTTGTTTCCCCAGTATGAGTCAGCCATGGGTTGCATCTAGGAACAAGAAAACAAGCAATGCAAGTGAATTGGAAGAACACAGAGATGGAAGTTAATCAAGTGTCAAGAATTCATTCCATGAACTTTCAAAAACCACTCTCCCCTGTCAGTTACCCACTGAAATTTTAAGGCTAAATAGAGCTTTCATAGCAAAGGGCCAGGAGTGTCAGCCCTAGAACACAACATTGGTATGCCTGCAATCTCAGGGAGCCATAACTATGGTAACAACAGCCTATTTCTCTGGTAGCCCAATTAATAATGTGACAGATCAGACCACTCTTGATCTGCTGCCCTATCCCATCTACAGAGATATTGGGCCATAACAATGATATTTTAAAGCAGCATTGCACTGGTGGAGAGCGTCGTCATGTCTTCGGACGAGTCAAAATCAATAAGTTCATTCACACAAATCTTGCACTGAGATATTTTAATAACATTAAACTGTGAGGTGCAAACTGGTAATATTAGAAAGTTGTATGAGTTGTATGAGTGCAGCTGTGTTGGTCCTAGGATATTGGAGTCGCAAGGTGGGTGAGGTAATAGAACTGAAGAAGAGCTGTCTGTGGCTCAAAAGTGTGTCTCTCTCACCACCAGAATTGAGTGAAATAAAAGAGATCACGTCACCCACCTTGTCTCTCTAGACACACGTACCCTGTCTGGAAGATGCTGTAGAAATGCAGTCAGGAAGATGGAGCTCACCTGTAACCACAGGAGAATGTTAAAACGATGAGTTCTTCTGTCTGAGGGTTTGGCTGCCAGTTCTCAGGTTCCACCGCTTGGGTTCTTGTCTCTCATCATTCCGCGGAAACTGGATTTAATCAGTGGAGAGACCTGCATGGACCTGAATGGATGAAATGCTGCCACAATCTGCTATCAACGGGCTCTTCCCCCTCTGTTTACAAAGTGCCGACATCTTCTCATACTTGTATTCTTCTCCATGGCAGGCTGCGTTTCCCTTGAGTCCACCTCCGAAGGGCTGAGCCTGGGGAGTTAGCGCTGTGTTTTCTGTACAGATGGTACAAACAACTGTCCTGATGCAACCAACCTCCCACACCCAGAGGAATTGACTTTCTGCTCCTGGCTGTCTGAGGTCATTGGTCTGCATGGCTGAAATATAACAAAGTACTCATGGAGTGCATGGCCCTGCAGATACTGACTCCGCTCATTAATCTTCACCATTGCACTTCTCCCAACGCAAATATTTTACGATTCTCTATGATTCTAAGTCTCCGAAGTACATCCACAGCTTGGATGGGTCGTTCAGTCCCTTGTTCACAGCTTCAGTTTGCAGCAAAGTTCCTCCAGAGATAAGAAGCAGGACTGAAGACCAAATTGAGATGTTGACATGGCCTTTTATAGCTTTTGCCATGTGGAGGGCATCCCTTTGTTCTTACTGTGGAAAATTATCGCAATAAGATGGTGTTTGGAGTCATATGGGCAAATCACAAGTTCATGCCCCATTTTGCTCGGTCATTGCAGGAAGTGATTACCTACCCTCCAGACAGCACGTTTATATGACAGTCCACTCTGTGTAGATGGGTGTCTCCCATGGTCTGCTGTCAAACAATTGTTTCTTGATGAGCCACTTAATATGAACAGTTCCCCCAAGATGTGCTGGCTAGCGACCTTGTGGCTGGTACTCCAGGAGCAAACATTTGAAATCCAAGTATAGAGCCAATATTTATAACTTCACGTACAAAAAGAATACATGCATTTAGATCATATAACCATAACCAGCAGATCATAGGCCTTTCATAGACACCGCATTTGACAACCTTTGTACAAGATTTGCTGCAAATATATAACAGTGGTTGCAACAATGATCTATACAGTCTGATTTGAATCAGATAATGTCACATTTACTGAAAGGTATTTTGAAATAAATGAGCTCAGTAATTGAAACATGCATGATTATTTAGTAGAACCTCAGAGTCACACACACCAGAGTTATGAACTGACCAGTCAACCACACACCTCATCTGGAAGCACAAGTATGCAATCAGGTGGCAGCAGAGACCAAAAATAAAGCAAATACGACACAGTACTGTGTTAAACATAAACACCTCGGAAATGAGAAGGATTAAAAGCAGATTTGACAAGGGAAGGAAACTGTTTCTGTGCTTATTTCAATTGAATTAAGATGGTTAAAGCAGCATTTTTACTCGTATAGAATCATAGAATATCAGGGCTGGAAGGGACCTCAGGAGGTATCTAGTCCAACCCCCTGCTCCCAGCAGTACCAACCCCAACTAAAGCATCCCAGCCAGGGTTGAGGCCCTACAATTTTCACTCGCGCCCAGCTCCCCTGCATGTGGCCAGGCCCTGACATGCTCCCAGTGACTGAGCCGGCACTGCCGTGTCTGGCATCACAGGAGTTCTGCCTCTTGGTACGTGATAGTCACTTCCTATGGCCATAGGTTGCTTCATGTCCCAAGGAGAGGGATCTACCTGGCACGGAGGTGTCTGAGGCACCTGGGGCTGGCTAGACACCGTACCGCGAGAACGAGCCCCCCTCAGTTCTTGCACTTGTTGCAAAGTTTCACGGACATTCACTGGAGCAGCTTCCTGCCTTTGACCTGCTCTGTGTAGTTGGCAGCAGCTGAGCAGCTATTGACCTGCAGTGCTAGGTGCCCAGTCCACTCTCAGAGACCAGGCCAGGCCCAGGACCTCCCTCCGTTCTACGTGTACGCATCTCCCAGTGCCCTGACAAACCCCCAGCTGTCCACACTGGCCCGGCTCGGAGTATGCTTCTTTGTGGTTGCCCATCATCCCTGCACTGTGGACCCAATGAGCCTTGGGCTGGTGCTTTGCCAGAGCTGGTCACAGCTGGGTGTAGCTGAGATAAAGCTCTGAAGTTAGGGTGACCAGATGTCCCCATTTTATAGGGACAGTCCTAATAGTTGATGCTTTTTCTTATATAGGCTCCTATTACCTGCCACCCCCTGTCTTGATTTTTCACGCTTGCTATTGGGTCACGCTGTATGATGCTGAGCCCGGTGAAGTGCCCAGAGGTCACTGCTTGGGCCTGGCTGTTCACGTCTCATCTGTGGGAGCGGAAGGGAGGTGTCTGGTTTGCAGGGGATATGGTGGGTATGGCAAGCGGCACCATTTAGGGGGTGGCAGGTTTCCCAGGCTAATGTCCCAACATGCTGCACCCGGAGCTAGTGTTTCCATTCTCCAAAGGTTTCTTTGGATGAAAAATGACATTGATGAAAATTGGTGAAAATTTTGTCTCCACTTTGACCAGTGCCCAGTTAAAACTGCATGAAAGGAACATGGTGATGGCCACCTCCCTCCCTGGTCCCTCATCTAGATGGACCACACTGACTACAGCTCCGACTGGATTCTCCTTTTGGTCCTTGTGGGCATAGGAAATAATTTGGAGTAACAAATTTTCTAGTACTGTCACAGAGTGTTTTATTTGTACTGGGCTGCTGGAATTTGGTTACCATTTCATTGTCTAACACAGAGAAACAATGATCGACAGGGAATGTACACAGAGATTTTCATTTTTATTTAGTGGAGTTTGTGTCTTACATGACAAGACAGCTCTGTGCATCATCAGATGCCATGAACGCTCCTCACATAAGGTGAATGTTAAACCAACACCACACAGAGAAATACCAGCATGTATTGTCTTGTATGTGTTGGTATCATCTTGTATGTATCAGTGCTGCACTGATGGGCATGAGAGGGGGATAGAATTCTCCACAATTTCATGTTCCTCTTTGTTACATGGAGACAGCAGGGGACCATAAACACTCTGCTCAGGAACTCCATGTTTTATGTTTTATGTTTCTCTGCATATTTTATTGAAAGCCACATATTGATTGAGTGCTTTGCTTAAGGCTTCCCTGACCTCTCTGTTTCTCAGGCTGTAGATGAGGGGGTTCACCAGGGGAGTCAGGACTGTGTACCAAAGCGAGAGCACTTTCTTTAGCACACTCAGTGTATCGCTTTTTGGGAGCAGGTAGGCAATCATGATGGTCCCATAGAAAATTGTCACCACGATGAGGTGGGACGAGCAGGTGGAAAAGGTCTTCTGCCTCCCAGTGGTGGACGGGATTCTCAGGATGGTGGAGATGATACAAACATAGGACGTCAGGGTTAGTAGAAAAGGAGGCAGAGTGAATATAAAGGATAAAACAAAATCCAACAATATGATCTGGTGCGTGTCCACACAGGAGAGTTTTATCAATGGGATGGGATCACAATAGAAATGGTCAATTTCATTCAGGCCACAGAATACTGACTGTGACATGAGTAATACCAAGATGGTGGTAGCAAGCCAACCACTGAACCAGGAACCAGCTGCCAAGTGGAGGGAAATCCTGGTATTCATAAGTGTTGAATAGTGCAGGGGTTTACATATCGCTAAATACCGATCATAAGACATGGCTGCTAGCAGGTAGCATTCTGTACCTACCAGAACACCAAAGAAGTACAGCTGTGTGAGGCAGCCACTGACTGAGATGGTCCTGTCCCCAGTCAGGAGACTGGCCAATATCCTGGGCAGGATGGTCGAGGAATAGCAGATCTCCAGGCAGGACAAGTTCCCCAGGAAGAAATACATGGGGTTATGAAAGTGCTGATCAGCCACAATTAGCACCAAGACAAGGCTGTTCCCAGCTACTGTTGCAATGTAGATCACTAGGAAGAGCAGGAAGAGAAGAATTTGCAAGTCAGGAAGATCCCCAAATCCCAGGAGGATGAATTCCGTGATGGCTGTTTGGTTTCTCCAGGTGGAGTCAGCCATGGGTTGAGTCTAGGAACAAGAAAACAAGACATGCAAGTGAATTAGAAGAACATAGAGCTGAAAGTTAATCAAGTGTCAGGGAATTCATCCCATACATTTTCAAAAACTCCTCTCCCGCTTTTGGTTACCCACCGAAACGTTAAGGCTAAATAGAGATTTCAGAGCAAAGTGCCAGGAGTTTCAGTCCTAGAACACAACTTTGGTATCCCTGCAATCTCACCCTCTGTCGTGCAGAGCCATAACCACAAATAACAACAGCCTATTTCTCTGGTAGCCCAGTTAGTAATGTGACAGATGAGACCACTTGATCTTCTTCTCTATGCTATCGACTGAGATACTGAGGCTTAACTATGATACTTCAAAGCAGCATTGCACTGGTGGCGAGAATTGTCATGTCTTGGGAGGTGGCAATATCAATAAATTCATTCACTCAAATCTTGCACTGAGATTTTTAAATAACATTTAGTGTCGATAGGCACTGAACTTCTGTATTTATGAATTTATGGAGTTAATCTAAGAATAGATCTTTTTAAGTTCAAGATGTTAGTGTCCTACAAGGAAAGAAATATCTTGCTTGTTGTTTTAGGGGTATGTTCCTTGCTTTGGATGCGAGAGGTTCCTGGTTCATATCCTGGATGTGTCTAGTGGTTTGGCTTTTGGGATTGTTTAGTCTACTGAAGAGAAGACTTAGGGGAGATTTGATAGCTGCTTTAAACTACCTGAAAGGGGGTTCCAAAGAGGATGGATCGTGACTGTTCTCATGAGTGGTAGATGACAGAACAAGGAGTAATGGTCTTGTGTTGCAGTGGGGAAGGTTTAGATTGGATATTAGGAAAAACTTTTTCACGTAAAGGGAGGTGGTGGAATCTCCTTCCTTAGAGGTTTTTAAGGTCAGGCTTGACAAACCCCTGGCTGGGATGATTTAGTTGGGGTTTGGTCCTGCTTTGAGCGGGGGGGGGGGGGGCAGAGGGGTTGGACTAGATGACCTCCTGAGATCCCTTCCAACCCTGATATTCTATGATTCTATTAATAAACATTTTCACCCATATGAGAGATCAGTTTATGTTGTAAATTATGAAGTGGAGTCAGTTCTTCCTTACTTCAGGTACTGATAATGATGCTGATTGATGGTGATGATGTGATTAGAGACTAACAATGGCTTTTCTGTTTCATATTCACCTTCCCTATGTTAACTGTGAAATAATAAGAACACATTGTCTTTCTTCAGGCTGGATTTTAGGAAAGGGGAAAACTAGGCTGATGTGCAATTCTAACGGGGGACTGACTCTCCGCACTGTGTAATGACCGAGAGCAGATAATACGGGAATGTGCCGGGCACTGGATAAGAAAGTTACTGCCCCGGAGCTCAGAAACCATCTGTCAGGAGCTAAATGAGATCTAGGCTAGTAACATTTTATCACCACTTGCCCCCTAGTGAGACTCACACTGAGTCAGATCCCCCATTGAGGTCACTTGACCATAGCTCAGTTGGAGTCAATGGGCCTGATCCTCAGTTGAGGTCCTTTTACAAGACATGTGCCTCAATATATGCATTGTTAGGTAGCATTATTAACCCTGATGGGCTCTGCTGTGGAATTGTAAAGTGGAAACTTGTAATATTAGAAGGTTGTATGAGTGCTGTTGTAGCTGTGTTGGTCCTAGGATATTGGAGACACAGGGTGGGTGAGGTAATAGACCCGAAGAAGAGCTGTCTGTGGCTCCAAAGCGTGTCTCTCACCACCAGACATTAGCCAAATAAAAGATCTCACCTCACTTACCTTGTCTCTCTAGGCACACGTACCCTGTCTGGAAGGTGCTGTAGAAATGCAGTCAGGAGGATGGCACTCACCTGTAACCTCAGGAGAAGGTTGAAACGATGAGCTCTTCTGTCTCAGGGTTCGACTGCCAGTTCTCCGGTTCCACCGCTTGGGTTCTTGTCTCTCACCATTCCGCAGAAACTGGATTTAATCCATGGAGAGACCTGCACGGACCTGAATGGATTGAATGCTGCCACAATCTGCTTTCAACAGGTTCTTCTCCCTCCGCTTACAAAGTGCTGACATCTCCTCATACTTGTATCTTTCTCCATGGCAGGCTGCATCTCCCTTGAGTCCACTTCTGAAAGTGCTGAGCCTGGGGAGTTAGCGCTGTGTTTTCTGTGCACATGGTACAAACAACTGTCCTGATGCAACCAAGCTCCCACACCCAGAGGAATTGACTTTCTGCTCCTGGCTGTCTGATATCATTGGTCTGCATGGCTGAAATGTAACAAAGTACCCATGGAGTCCATGGTCCTGCAGATACTGACTCTGCTCGTTAATCTTTACCATTGCAATTATCCCATTGCCTTCAATGGAACTATTCCAAGAGTAACAATCACTAAGATGAGTTGGGCTTGCCAGATTTGGAGTTGAAGCTGCACAGTTTAATAAACACTCTGGAAACTGAGTGTAAAGTAAATATAATCTGTACTTTGCAACTGAATCTTATGTATGAAAATAAATTGTTCTCTGCATCACACTCTCTCTTTCTCATACAGAAACCCACAATCCCAATGGATATATTTCTCCAAGGAACTTGATGTGATTAGTAACTACTAATGTATATTTACTGAACAGTATCAAGGATCAATCTGAAAAACCTGCAAATAGGTTACAAACTTTAAAGAGGAACTTGAGTGCTAAATGTTATGATATTAGAACCCCCGAGGCAAGGAGAGAGAACTTCCAGGCGAAGATGGACAAATTCCAGCCAAAATGCACAAGGTGTAGAAAAAAGTCATATTCAAAGTGTTGATGCATGGCCAGCTAAAGATCCATGATGTAATAAATGCATGAAATATGGACATTTTCAGTCATTTGCCTCAGCCAGGGAGTCAGGGGAGTTGACTCATATCACAGACATTCACAAGCCATTGTTTCTGGTATCTGTCACTGTGATGACATAGAGTCTGCCTGGACAGTGAAAATGAATATTCATGGCAAGGCTATTGAGGTGGGTGGTGATGGCCCGCAGAAGAGACAAGTGAGAGGGATTTGTTCGCAGCCTTCAGTTACCTGAACGGGGGTTCCAAAGAGGCTGGAGTTAGGCTGTTCTCAGAGGTGGCAGATGACAGTGTAAAGAAGGCTTTATGCGGGGGTGCTTATAAATGTATGTGTGATACAACTGGAATATGCTTTTGTTACATATGCCATGTAACATATCTATGTAAAGCTTATGCTGTACTGATGATGTTCATCCTATTTGTATGCATGTGCCATTTTTGTGCTCAAAGGTATAAATATTGGCTATGAATCAGAGAGGTAGCCGTGTTAGTCTGGAATAGCAGAGTTAACAAAGTCCTGTGGCACCTTAAAGACTAACTATAAAGTTTTGAAGCATAAGCTTTCGTGGGCGAATACCCACTTCGTCGGATGCAAGCACATTGGCTATGTACTTGGGTAATTTTAAACAGCCTCAGCAAAGCATCTGGCCAGCTTTCTGAGAGAAAACTATTTCCAGTAAGTGGCCATTCAAGGCCCAGTCAAGCCCACAATGAACAGGGAGACACCGATCCACATCTGAGCATCCTCAGGAATGTGGCTTGGTTGGTAAGGAACTCAGTCTGGCAGAGGCATGTGATTTGCCCATGTGGCTCTGAAACTCCATTTTGCAACTGGATTCTGCATAGGAAGGAAGACAAGGTCTCCACCCACAAGGGAAAGTCTATTTAAATCCCTGGGAGAGCCCTCCATTTTGTCTTCAACTGGCTTGAGAGTGATTGCTGGATCCAGGCTAAAGGCAGGTTAGCCTGTAAGAAGAAAAATTTCGGAGGGTGAGGCTTTTTACTGTATTAGTGATAAATCTACATGTTCTATTTTATTTTATTTGGTAATTCACTTTATTCTGACGGTTTCTACTTGGAACCACTTAAATCCTACTTCCTGTCTTTAATAAAATCTATATATATAAAAGTCAAGTGGTGTATGTATGTATGTATGTATGTATGTATGACAGCGAACTCCTCCCTCACCGTTTGAGCCAGAGACTTGAATTTTGGTACACTGAGGGGTATTAGGGTCCAGATGCTGGTAAGGGTCGAAAGATTTTCGGATCTCACCTCTGACGCCCCCCAGGGGTGAAAGTCTTTCAGGGCCAATCACATCGGCTGGGCGGTTAGGTGGTGATGATGTCATAATACCCCCCTCCAACAGACACCTCACTCGCTCAGCTCACCCCTCCCTCCTCCAACGGAACCCCGGAGATCCCTCAGTTCTCTGCCCCTCCCCCCTCCCAACGGAACCCCGGAGATCCCTCAGCTCTCTGCCCCTCCCCCCTCCCAACGGAACCCCGGAGATCCCTCAGCTCTCTGCCCCTCCCCCCTCCCAACGGAACCCCGGAGATCCCTCAGTTCTCTGCCCCTCCCCCTCCCAACGGAACCCCGGAGATCCCTCAGCTCTCTGCCCCTCCCCCCTCCCAACGGAACGCCGGAGATCCCTCAGTTCTCTGCCCCTCCCTTCTCCCAATGGAACCCCGGAGATCCCTCAGCTCTCTGCCCCTCCCCCTCCCAACGGAACCCCGAAGATCCCTCAGCTCTCTGCCCCTCCCCCTCCCAACGGAACCCCGGAGATCCCTCAGCTCTCTGCCCCTCCCCCTCCCAACGGAACCCCAGAGATCCCTCAGTTCTCTGCCCCTCCCCCCTCCCAACGGAACCCCAGAGATCCCTCCGTTCTCTGCCCCTCCCACCTCCCAACAGAACCCCGGGATCCATCAGCTCTGTGCCCCCCCCACCTGCGAAGGTCCCCGGAATCCCTCGGCTCTGGGCCCCCCCTGCAATGGATCCCAGTTGGGTTTGGTGGGACGATAAGTGATTTGGGGGTGTTGGGTTCGGTCGGGGGGTGAAGTGGGGGAGTCGGGTTTGGTTGGGGGGGGTCAGGTGGGGGTGTCGGGTTCGGTCGGGGGGTAAGTGAGCCGGGGGGTGTCGGGGTTGGTCTGGGGGGGTGGGAAGGTGTCGGGGTGGGTGAGGGGTGAGGTGTGGGTGTTGGGGTTGGTCAGGGGGTGTCAGCTGTCTGCCCCCTCCCCACCTCCGACTGACCCGAGCAACGCCGGGCACTTATGCTAGTTTCTTATAAATTCACCTGGAGTACGTGTTAGTACCTTGGGGATGGAGGTGGGACAGCTGAGCATATCTCTCTATCAGTGTTATAGAGGGTGAACAATGTATGCGTTTGCCATGTATAAACTTTATATGGGGTAAAATGGTTTTATTTGGGGTTTGGACCCCATTAGGAGTGGAGCAGCTGAGTGCTAAAGGCAGGAACACTTCCTAACTTGTTTCCAGGCAAGCCCACAGCTGTTGTGGGACGTGGCTCAGTCCTGGGTCTGGCTTTGGAGCAGGTTAGTGAGTCTGACTCAAACTAGACAGGATTTCTGGTTTCCTAAGCTGCCCAGGCAGGAAAACAGAGGCAGGAGTAGTCTTAGCACATTGGTTGGCAGCTCCGAAGGGGGTTTCTGTGATCCCAACACATCACAGTGGCGTAGTCGGCAGGATCTGTGCACAGCTGATTGCTTTGAGATACTGGTAGTGATTTTAAGTGAGTTTTAAGTGTGGTGGCTGGAGAACAGACAAAGTGATTACTGGTTTGTTATTTTCTGTTTGCTTATTTCGGGTAAGGGAAATAGGGACAGAAAAGGAAGCAAATAAGTGAGAGTGAGGATGAGAACAAACTAGAACTGCAAGCTGCCCAGAACGGCTGAGCACTGGATGGTGAAAAAGTCTCTGTTAATTAAGAGTCCTCTGAGCTGAGTGCATCCCAGTTTTAGTGGACTGCAGAGGGGTGTGGCCCAGTACAAGAAAGCAGGACAATACCTACCAGACCAGTGTGAATGGTGCCTGCTGGTGGAACCTCTGAGGAAGCAGGTGGGAGAGCTACAGGAGAAGGTAGCTAGGCTGAAGAGCACCCGTGCACACATGGAATTAACAGTATTCATGTGGAGATCTCCAAGGCCGAGGACACTATCCAGCTAGAGAGGACTGCTGTCATGCCACTAGGGGAGGAGGCTAAGGCTCTGGCACAGGGTGGACACTGACTGATGATTACTTCTTGCAGCAGGCAGTGCTCCACTCCTACTCCCAACCTATCCACCATGGTGATGAAGAGCCATTATGCTGCCCTGGCAATGAATGATGAGGAATCACTCCTAAAAGGGTAGGAGAAGCCATGTACTCCCAAGGCTGGGAGGATCGCAGCCACCACTCCCAGGAGGTAACGTAGGGTAGTAGTGTCGGGAGACTCTCTTCTGAGGGGGACGGAGGCTCCCATCTATTGCCCTAACATGGCATCCCAGGAGGTAGGCTGCCTGCCAGGAGCCCATATCCAAGACATTATGGAGGGATTGTTGAGGATCATCCGGCCCTCTGATTACTACCCCATGCTACTCATCCATATGGGCACTAATGTTACTGCGAGGTCTGACCCTCAGCAGATCAGAAGTGACAACAGGGCTCTGGGGGTAAGGAGGAGGGAGCTGGGAGCGGAGATGTTGTTCTCTTCAGTCCTTCCAGTCAAGAGTAGGAGCCTCGGTAGAGACAGATGCATCCTGGAGGTGAATGCCTGGCTGCGAGGATGGTGTCACCAGGAGAGCTTCGACTTCCTTGAACATGGGATGTAGTTCCAGGAAGGACTTTCTTGGGCAATTTATTCCAGTGTTTTTCCTAATTTCCAATCTAAACCACCCTTCCTGCAATTTAAGCCCATTGCTTCTTGTCCTATCCTCACAGGTGACGGAGAACAATTTTTCTCTCTCCTCCTTTTATGGACTTGAAAACTGTTATCATGTCCCCCCTTTGTCTCCTCTTCCCCAGACTAATAATAATGTACTTACTGAAAGACATAACATGTCACAGTGTAACTGGAAAACCGAAGGGCACTTTTTCTGACTTCACTCTCCCAGAATGATAAGTAATGGACAAAGGACCACGATTCACTGCAAGGCCTGGAATTCCACTTCTGCTTGGCAGATGGGAGACAATGTTGTTAAATAAATAAATATACACTAGTAATGACTAATCACATCCTAGTTCATTGGGAGAAAATATTCAATTTGGTTTGTATGTGTGTGACAGAGAGAGAGAGAGAGAGAGAGAGAGAGAGAGAGAGAGAGAGAGAGAGAGAGAGAGAGAGAGAGAGAGAGAGAGAGAGAGAGAGAGATTTCCTTTCATCCAAATATTTTAATTTTAAACTACAGATTAAATTGACTTTACATTTAGTTTCCTGGGCTTTCATTAAACTGCACAGCTTCAACACCCAGTCTGCCAGAACTGACTGATTTTAGTCATTGGTACTGTCATGCATTTTTTCCATTGGAGGTTAAGGGACAAGTGACATGAGTAAAGATTACAGAGCAGACTCCGTTTTTGCAAGGTCATGGTCTGTGTGTTGCATTTCAGTCATTCAGAGAAATGACCTCAGACAGCAGGTAACAGAAAGTCAATTCCTCTGGGTGTGGAAGGTTGGTTGCATCAGGACAGCTGTTTGCCCCGTGTGCACAGAAAACACAGCACTAACTCCCCAAGCTCAGCCCTTTGGAGGTGAACTCAAGGGAGATGCAGCCTGCCATGGAGAAGGATACAAGTCTGAGGAGATGTCTGCACTTTGTACATGGAGTGGGAGGAGCCTGCTCTAAGACAGATCGCAGCAGCTGTTCGTCCGTTCATGGACATGCAGATCTGTCCACTGAGAAGATCCAGATCTGCGAAATGATGAGACAAAAACCTCAGCTGACAAGTCTGAGTTCCGGCAGCCAAATCCAGAGACATACGAGCTCATCGGTTCACTCTTGAGCCATCCAGGTTAGCTCCCTGAATACCCTTCGATATCCCCGTCCAAACCGGGGCAAGAATGTGTTTTGTGAATATTGAGAGGTTTGGCCTCATCTTCCCACAGCAGTGCCAGTCCGTGTTAAGAGCACCATTTACCAGTTGGGAAATTGAGATACATGTCTTGTGAACGGTCTGCAGCCAGGGATCTGGCCCATTGACTCCAATGGAGCTACGGCCAATTGACTCCAACTGGGATCTGGTAGAGAGTGAGTCCCAATCGTGGGGGGCGGGGGAGGGCAGTGGTGATATAATGCAACTAGCCCAGCTCAGAGGGTAGCATGTCAGTAGGTTTCAGATTTCAGAGGCAGCACCTTCTCCAGTGCCCTTCTTGTTCTTGTATTATCAGCCTTCAGTTGTTATGCAGTGAGGGAGGAGTCACTCCCCAATTAGAACTGCAGATAAGCCTGGTTTTGCCTCATCCTGAAATCTACCCTGAAGAGGATGGTATGATTTATTGCTTCAGAGGCAACACAGGGAACTCGAATTTAAAACACAAAACAATTGCCAGTCCCTCTGCATCTTCTCCTGCTCATTATTATCATTACTTGAAATAAGTACATAAGAATGGCCGTACTGAGTCAGACCAAATGTCCATCCAGCCCAGTATCCTGTCTACCAATAGTGGCCAATTTGAGGTGCCCCAGAGGGAGTGAACCTAACAGATAATGATCAAGTGATCTCTCTCCTGCCATCCATCTTCACCCTCTGACAAACAGACACCAGGGGCACCATTCCTTACCCATCCTGGCTAAAAGCCATTAATGGACTTAACCTCCATGAATTTATCCAGTTCTCTTTTAAACACTGTTAAATCCATTGCCTTCACAACCTCCTCAGGTAAGGAGTTCCACTGGTTGACTGTGCGCTCTGTGAAGAACTTCCTTTTATTTGTTTTAAATCTGCTGCCCATTAATTTCATTTGATGGCCCCTAGTTCTTATATTATGGGAACAAGCAAATAACTTTTAATTATTCACTTTCTCAACACCACTCATGATTTTGTACCTCTATAGTATCTCCACCTAGTCTCCTCTTTTCCAAGCTGAAAAGTCCTAGCCTCTTTAATCTCTTCTCATATGGGACCCGTTCCAAACCCGTAATCATTTTAGTTGCCCTTCTCTGAACCTTTTCTAATGCCAGTATATCTTTTTTTGAGATGAGGAGACTACATCTGTATGCAGTATTAAAGATGTGGGAGCATCATGGATTTTTATAAGGGCAATAAGATATTGTGTGTCTTATTCTGTATTCCTTTTAAAATTATTCCTAACATCCTGTTTGCTTTTTTGCATGCTGCTGCACACTGTGTGGATGTCTTCAGAGAACTATCCACAATGACTCCAAGATCTTTTTCCTGATTAGTTGTAGCTAAATTAGCCCCCATCATATTGTATATATAGTTGGGATTATTTTTACCAATGTGCATTACTTTACATTTATCCACATTAAATTTCATTTGACATTTTGTTGCCCATTTCACTTAGTTTTGTGAGATCTTCTTGAAGTTCTTCACAGGCTGATTTGGTCTTAACTATCTTGAGCAGTTTCGTATCATCTGCAAACTTTGCCACCTCACTGTCTACCCCTTTCTCCAAATCATTTTTGAATACGTTGAATAAGAATGGTCCTAGAACTGACCTTTGGGGAACACCACTAGTTATTCCTCTTCACTCTGAAAATGTACCATTTATTTCTACTCTTTGTTCCCTGTATGACAAACTGATCTCTTGTGGGGGGATGAAAATAGTTATTCCTTTCTCTATAGGACACTGAAATGCTCACTATGCCAAGATCTATTATTAAATTAACTCCCATAAATTCTAACAGACACGAGATGGTATTGAAAATCTCAGTACAAGATTTCAATTGATGGACTTCTTGATTTTGACTTCTCCTAAGACATGACATGATTCTGCCATGGTCACAAGTGGAACGCTACTTTGAAGTATCATTGTTAAGCCCAGGTGTGTCAGGAGATGGGATATGATGGGAGATCAAGAAGGGATCACATCACTAAATGGGCTTCCAGAGAAATATGCTGTTGTTATTGTAGTTATGGCTCTGATATAGAAGAGTGTGAGTCTGCAGGGATAAAGCTTTGTTCTCAGACTGAGATTTGTTTTCAGATTGAGATTCCTGACACTTTGCTCTATTTAGCCTTAATATTTCAGCAGGTAACCAGAAGTGGGGGAGGATTTTTTTGAAAATGTATGGAATTAATTCCTGGCACTTGATTAACTTTCAGCTCTATGTTCTTCCAATTCAATTGCACACATCGTTTTATTGTTCCTAGACTCAACCCATGGCTGACACAAGCTGGGGAAACCAAACAGCTGTCACGGAATTCATCCTCCTGGGATTTGGGGATCTCCCTGACCTGCAAATTCTTCTCTTTCTGCTCTTCCTTGTGATCTACATGGCAACTGTGGCTGGAAACATCCTTGTCATGGTGCTAATTGTGGCTGATCAACACCTTCACAACCCCATGTACTTCTTCCTGGGGAACTTGTCCTGCTTAGAGATCTGCTACTCCTCCACCATCCTTCCCAGAATGCTGGCCGGTCCCCTAACTGGGGACAGAACCATCTCAGTCAGTGGCTGCATCACACAAATGTACTTCTTTGGTCTTCTGGCAGCTACGGAATGCTACCTGCTCGCAGCCATGTCTTATGATCGGTATTTAGCCATATGTAAACCCCTGCACTATTCAGCTCTGATGAATGGCAGGTTTTGCTTTGGCTTGGCGGTTGGGTCTTTGTTAAACGGTTGCTTGACTACAACTATCTTTATATTATTCATGTCACAGTTAATATTCTGTGGCTCAAATGAAATTGACAATTTCTACTGTGATGTCATCCAAGTGATAAAACTTGCCTGCAGTGACACACGGCTGATGTTGTTGTTGGATTTTATCCTAGCAGGTGTATTTACCCTGCCTCCGTTCCTACTAACCCTGGTGTCCTATGTGTGTATCATCGCCACTATCCTGAGAATCCCTTCCACCACCGGGAGGCAGAAGGCCTTTTCCACCTGCTCATCCCACCTCATCGTGGTGACAATTTACTATGGGACCATAGTGAGTGTCTCCATGCTACCGACACTCGATACACTGAGAGTGCTAAAGAAAGTGCTCTCCCTTTGCTACACGGTCCTGACTCCCCTGGTGAACCCCCTCATCTACAGCCTGAGAAACAGGGAGGTCAGGGAAGCCTTAAGCAAAGCACTCAGTCAATATGTGGCTTTCAAAAAAACCTTCAGAGACTCCTAGATCATCACTGAGGCCGAGATTCTCAAAGCTGCCCAAGTGATTTAGACAAACAACCCCCATTGTAATTGAGTTAAAAATTCCCATTGAATATGTCAGTGTTGATGTGAAAAAGAAATGGAGATAATTTGCATTGACTGAGGCAGGGTGTTTATGGTCCCGCACCGTGTCCGTGTCACATATAGGAACGTGAGATTGTGGACAGTTCTTTTCACCTCTATTCTTCAGCAGTGCCACACTAATACAGACAAGATACTGGTATTTTCTCTGTGGTGTTGGCTAAACGTTCACCCTGGGTGCGGAGGGTTTGTCACATCTGATAATGTGCAGACCTGTCATGTTGTGTAAGACACACACTCCGCTAAATATTGAAACAAATCCTTCTGTACATCCCCTGTTGTTCATTGTTTCTCCCTTTTAGACAATGAAATCTGGTAATCGAATTCCGACAGCCTCATACAAATAAAACACAGTGAGTAACAGTATCTTATGGTTTCTTTTTCCAAATTATTTTTTAATCCTCCAAAGACACAATGGAGAATCCAGCAAGAGGTCAGATTGGTGTTGTCCATCTAAGTTGAAGGACCAGGGAACATAGGAACATAACATAGAAATAGCCATTCTAGGTCTGACCAAAGATCCATTAGCTCCGTAGCCTGTCTTCCGACAGTGGCCCATGCCATGTGTTTCAGAAGGGGTCTAGCAAACGCAGGCTAGGGACACCATTCCTGCCCATCCTGGCTAATAGCCATTAATGGATCTCACTTCCATGAACTTATCTAGTGATTTAACCTTCACAAAATTCTCTAGCAAAGAGTTCTGCACACTGATGGTGCGTTGTGTGAAATAATACTTCCTTTGTCTGTTTTAAATCTGCTGCCTATTAATTTCATTGGGTGACCCCTAGTTCTTGTGTTATGAGAAAGAGTAAATAACACTTCCTTATTTACTTTCTCCACACCGGTCGTGATTTTATAGACCTCAGTTATATCCCTTTTAGTCGTCCCTTTTCCAAGCTTTAAAGTTCCAGTCTTATTAATCTTTCCTTATATGGAAGCCGTAAGCAAACCCTCATAATTTTTGCTGCTCTTTTCTGCAACTTTTCCATTTCTAATATGTATTTCTTTTAACTGAGGACTGTAGGTGATGGCCAATGGTGTTCACGCATCATCAGTGACCTACAACCCATCCTGGACAATAATCCCTCACTTTCACAGGCCTTGGGAGGAAGGCCAATCCTGGCACACAGACAACCTGCCAACCTTAAACAAATTCTCACCAGCAACAGCACACTGCACCACAATAACTCCAACTCAGGAACCAATCCATGCAACAAACTTTGATGCCAACTCTGCCCACATATCTACACCAGCAACACCATCACAGGACCTACCCAGATCAACCATACCATCACTGGTTCGTTCACCTGCACATCAACCAATGTCATATATGCCATTATATGCCACCAATGTCCCTCTGCTATGTACATCGGCCAAACTGGACAGTCCCTACGAAAAAGGATAAATGCACACAAATCAGATATTAGGAATGGCAATATACAAAAACCTGTAGGAGAACACTTCAACCTGCCTGGACACACAATTACAGATTTAAAAGTCACCATACTGCAGCAAAAAAACTTCAAGTCCAGACTGCAAAGGGAAACTGCAGAGCTACAATTCATTTGCAAATTCAACACAAACAATCTAGGACTGAACAAAGACCTTCAATGGCTTGCTAATTACAAAAATAGCTTCTCCTCTCTCCATGTTCACCCCACCCCCCCATTCAACTGCTAGAAGAATAACCCACACTCCCTGATTGGAGATAACAAGTTGGTTCAGCCTAATTGGACTAACCTTGTTACCTCCCACCTGGTTCTTGCATACTTTTCTATACCTGCCTCTGGACACTTCCACTGCTTGCATCCGACGAAGTGGGTATTAGCCCACGAAAGCTTATGCTTCAAAACTTTATAGTTAGTCTTTAAGGTGCCACAGGACTTTGTTACCTCTGCTATTCCAGACTAACATGGCTACCTCTCTGATTCTATCTTTTCTTAATGATTCCCAATATTCTATTTACCTTTTTGATTGCCACTACACATTGGGTGGATGTTTTCAGAGAATGACACTCAATGACTTAAAGATCTCTTTCTTAAGTGGTAACAGCTAATTTAGACCCCATCATTTTATATGCATACTTACGATTATGTTTTCCACTATGCATTACTTTGCACTTATTGGCATTGAATTTCATCTGCCATTTTGTTGCCCAGTCACCTAGTTTTTAAGAGATCCTTTTGTAACTCTTCGCTGTGGGCTGGGACTTAATTACCTTGAGTAATTTTGTATCATCTGCAAATTTTGCCATCTCACTTTTTACCTCTTTTTCCAGATCATTTATGAATATGTTGACTAGGACTGGGTCCAGTAGAGATCCCTAGGGACACCACTATTTACGTGTCTCCATTCTGAAATCTGACCATTTATTCCCACCCCTTGTTTCCTATCTTTTAACCAGTTACTGATCCATGAGGGGACCTTCTCTCTCATCCCATGGCAGCTTACTTTGCTAAAGAGACCTTGGTGGGGAACTTGTCAAGGACTTTCTGAAAATCTAAATACAGTAAAACCTCTATATAGCGGACTAATTCGGGCGAGGGGGTGTCCGTTAAAGCTGAAAGTCCATTATTTCGGCTTTAACGGACACCCCCTCCCCTGAATTAGTCCATTATATCGAGGTTTTACTTGGCAGCTGGGAGCCGTGAGTAAAGCAGCCCACCCACCCGGGTCCCCGACTGCTGGGATCCGGGTGGGAGCCGTCAACCCGCCCGCCTGGGTCCCCGCTGCTGGGGGCTGTCAGCCCGCCTGCCCAGGTCCCGGCTGCTGGGGGCTGTCAGCCCGCTGTCAGCCTGCCCGCCCGCCCGGGTCCCCACTGCTGGGACCCTGGCGGCAGCTAGCAGCCTGCCCGCCCACCCAGGTCCCCGGCTGCTGGGACCCGGGCGGGAGCCGTCAACCCGCCCGCCCGGGTCCCAGCTGCTGGGGGCTGTCATCCCGCCCGCCCACCCGGGTCCCAGCTGCTGCGATCTGGGCGGGAGCTGTCAGCCCGCCGGCCCTGGTCTCGGCTGCTGGGTCCCGGGCGGGCGGGCGGGCTGCTAGCTGCCGCTCGGGTCCCAGCAGCCGATACCTGGGCGGGCGGGCTGACACCCCCCAGCAGCTGGGACCCGGGCGGGCAGGCTGACAGCGGGCTGACAGTCCCCAGCAGCCGAGACCTGGGCAGGCGGGCTGACAGCTCCCACGCGGGTCCCAGCAGCTGGGACCCGGGCAGGCGGGCGAGCTGCTAGCTGCCGCTCGGGTCTCAGCAACCGAGACCTGGGCGGGCGGGCTGACAGCCCCCAGCAGCTGGGACCCGGGCGGGCGGGTTGAGGGCTCCCGCTCGGGTCCCAGCAGCCGGGGACCCGGGCGGGTGGGCAGGCTGCTAGCTGCCGCCCGGGTCCCGCCCAGGTCCCAGCAGCCGAGACCTGGGCGGGCGGGCTGACAGCTCCCGCGCGGGTCCCAGCATCTGGGACCCGGGTGGGCGGGCGGGCTGACAGTCCCCAGCAACTGGGACCCGGGCGGGTGGGTTGAGGGCTCCCGCCTGGGTCCCAGCAGCCAGGGACCCGGGCGGGCAGGCTGACAGCGGGCTGACAGCCCCCAGCAGCTGGGACCCGGGCGGGCGGGCTGACAGCCCCCAGCAGAGGGGACCCGGGCGGGCGGGCTGACAGCCCCCAGCAGAGGGGACCCGGGCGGGCGGGCAGGCGTGCTGACAGCCCCCAGCAGCTGGGACCCGGGCGGGCGGATTGACGGCTCCCGCCCGGGTCCCAGCAGCCGGGACCTGGGCGGGCGGGCAGCGGGGAGCCGGCAGGCAGCCCGCCGGCTGTCTGGACCTGGGCGGCAGCCGGGAGCTGGCAGCCAGCGCCGAAAAAACGGATTTTGGATGCATCGGACTTGCTCATAAATTTTGTCCGTTGCATCCGAAGTCCGTTAAATCGGGGTCCGTTAAATTGGGGATACACTATATCCACCACAACCTCTAGTCCACATGCTGATTGATGAAGATTCTAGTAGATTGGTAAGGCATGGTTTCCATTTCCATAAACTATGTCTTTCCCAACAAATTAAGTTCATCTATGTGTCTGACAATTTTGTTTCAACCAATTTGCCCGCTACTGAAATCAGGTGTCCTAACCTGTAATTGCTGGAATCACCTCTGGGAGCCCTTCTTAAATTTTGGCATCACATTAGCTATCCTCCAGTCATTTGGTACAAAAATAATTTTAATAATAGGATACAAGTTATAGCATTTTTGCAATTTCACATTTGAGTTCCTTCAGAAATCTTGGGTGAACACCAGCTGTTCCTGGTGACTTATTACGGTTTAGTTTATCAATTTGTTCCAAAACCTCCTCTAATGACACCGCAATCTGGGACAATTCCTCAGATTTGTCACCTAAAAAGAATGACTCAGGTTTGGGAATCTCTCTCACATCCTCAGCCATGATGACTGATGCAAAGGATTAATTTAGTTTCTCCACAATGGCCTTATCATCTTTGAGTGCTCCTTTAGCATCTTGATCATCAATCACCCCCCCTGGTTGTTTAGCAGGTTTCCTGCTTCTGATGTAATTAATTTTTTTTGCTATTAATTTTTGAGTGTTTGTCTAGCTGTTCTTCAAATTCTTTTTTGGCCTTCCTCATGATATTTTTATACTTCACTAGCAAAAATACCCGGTGTTGCTCGGGTCAGTCGGAGGTGGGGAGGGGACAGACAGCTGAGTGACTGTGGGGTCTGTTGGATGGGGGAAAGAGCAAACCTGACACCCCCACCTAACCCCCCCACCAAACCCCACACCCCCTGACCAACCCCAACCCCCACACCTCACCCCTCACCCCCCCAGACACCTTCCCACCCCCCCAGACCAAACCCAACACACCTGGCTCACTTACCCCCTGACCAAACCCGACACCCCACCTCACCCCTGACCAAACCTGACACCCCTACCTCACTTACCCTCCGACCAAGCCCAATTCGGGTCCGTCGGAGGTGGCAGGGTGCAGAGAGCTGGGGGATTCTGGGGTCCATTGGAGGGAGGAGGGGGCAGAGAGCTGAGGGATTCCAGGGTTCTGTCAGAGGGGGAAGGGGGCACAGAGCTGAGGGATTCTGGGGTTCTGTTGGAAGGGGGAGGGGGCAGAGAGCTGAGGGATTCCGGGGTTCCATTGGAGGAGGGGAGGGGGCAGAGAGCTGAGGGATTCCGGGGTCCATCGGAGGTGGGCAGGGGGCAGAGAGCTGAGGGATTCCAGGGTCCGTCGGAGGGAGGGAGAGGGCACAGAGCTGAGGGATTCCGGGGTCCGTCGCAGGTGGGGTGGGGGCAGAGAGCTGAGGGATTCCGGGGTTCTGTCGGAGGGGGGAGGGGGCAGAGAACTGAGGGATTCTGGGGTTCCGTTGGAGGGGGGAGGGGCAGAGAGCTGAGCGAGTGTGGTGTCTGTTGGAGGGGGTATTATGACATCAGAACTATGTCACAGAGAACAGCAGCTGCCCAGCTGATGTGATTGGCCTTTAAAGAATTTCACCCCGGGGGGCGTCAGAGGTGAGATTTGAAATTTTTTTGACTCTTACGGTCATTAGGACCCCAAGACCTCTAATTGTAAATTTCAAGTCTCTAGCTCAAATGATGTGGAAGGAGTAAGCATACACCCATACATACATACATACACGCATACACCATTTGACTTTTATATTTATAGATTTGCCAGAATTGATGCTTATTTCTATTTTCTTCACTAGGATTTAACTTCCACTTTTTCAAGGATGCCTTTTTGCTTCTCAGTGCAATTTTTGCTTTGTTATTTAACCACAGTTGTACTTTTTTCTTGCTCTTTTACTATGTTTTTAATGTGGGGTACACATTTAAGTTGAGGCTCTATTATGGTGCCTTAAAAAAGTTTCCATGCATCTTGCAGGGATCTCATTTTTGGCAACGTACCTTATAATTTCTGATTAACTAACTTTCTTCTTTTTGTTTGCTCCCCCGTTCTGAAATTAAATGTGACAGTGGTGGGCTGCTGTGGGGTTTCCTCCGTCACAGGGATATTAAATTTAACTCTATTATGGTCACTATTACCATGGGTCCAGCTATATTGATATCTTGGATGAGATCCTGTGCTCCACTTAGGACTAAATCAAGAACTGCCTCTGCTTTTGTGGGTTCCAGGTCTAGCTGCTCCAAGAAGAGACATTTAAGGTGTCAAGAAACTTTATCTCTGCATCCCGTCCTGAGGCGACATGTCCCCAGTCATTATGGGGATAGTTGAAATCTGCCATTATTATTGAGTTTCTTATTTTAAAAGCCTCTAATCTCCCTGAGCATTTCACAGTCACTATCACACCCCGGTCAGGTGGTCGGTAATAGATCCCTACTGCTATATTCTTATGATTAGAGCCTGGAATTACTATCCATAGAGGTTCCATGGTACAGTTTCGTTCATTTAAGATTTTTACTTCATTTGATTCTACAGTTTCTTTCACTTCTCTACCAGCAGGATATGTTCTGTCCTTCATATTTTGTACCCTGGTATTACTGTATCACATTGATTATCTCCATTCCACCAAGTTTCTGTGATTCCTGTTATATCAATATCTCCATTTCATATGAGACTCTCTAGTTCATCCATAAAGAAAGCGGGGAATACTTGTAGCACCTTAGAGACTATTTAGACGTCTAGATTTTGTATAAAGTAACAGGGGGTAGCCGAGTTAGTCTGTATGTACAAGAACAATGAGGAGTCTGGTGGCACTTTACAGACTAACAGGTCATCTGGTCCAGTCCCCTGCACTCTTGGGAGGACTAAGTATGATCTAGACCATCCCTGACAGGTGTTTGTCTAACCGGCTGCTCTTAAAAATCTCCAGTGATGGAGATTCCACAACCTCCTTGGTCAATTTATTTAACTGTTTTTCCTAATGTCGAATCTAAACCACCATTACTGCAGTTTAAGCCCAATGTTTCTTTTCCTGTTCTCAGAGGTTAAGGAGAACATTTTTTCTCCTTCCTCCTTGTAACAACCTATAAATGACTTGAAAACTGTCATCATGTCGCAGCTTGTCTTCTCTTCTCCAGACTAATAATAATGTACCGAAAGACATAACAAGTCACAGTGTAATCGCCAACCAGAAATGCACTTTTTGCTCTATTCAGTAGCCCATAATAATAAGTGATGGACAATGGACCATAATTCACTGCAAGGCCTGGAATTCCACTTCTGCTTAGCCAAAGGGAGACAATATTGTTAAATTAATAGATATAAAATAGTAATGACTAATCACATCCTAGTTCCTTGGGAGAAAAATTTCAATTTGGCGTGTGTGTGTGTGTGTGTGTGTGTGTGTGTGAGAGAGAGATTTTCTTTCATCTAAATATTTCAATTTTAAACTACAGATTAAATTGACTTTACATTGAGTTTCCTGGGCTTTTATTAAACTGCACAGCTTCAACACCCAGTCTGCCAGAATGGACTCATTTTAGCCATTGGTTCTATCATACACTTTTTTTTTCCATTGGAGGTTATGGGGCAACTGACATGAGTAAATATTACTGTCATAAGTGTGGAGTGTTGGTTTGCCTGTGTGGGGTTAATGTTACCAGAGAGGGGGTGACGTAAAAGTTCCCGGTCCATGAGGCAGGGGGGAGGGGAGCTTTAGTTTCACTTCTCTGCGGTCCCAACACTGGGTGACTGCCAGCTCGTCTCTCTAGCTATGGAGGGACACCTTTCTACTTTTCCTTCATAAGCTTTAAGTAACTATTGTAAGTAACATCTTGATTTTTCATAAGCTTGTGCCTGGTGTAAGGTGTCACTACCCTCTTGGGGGGAGAAATCTGGAGGGAGGGGGAGGAAGCCTTATATCTGTAAAGTGTATTAGCTGTAAGTTGTTCTCTTTTCTTTATTAAAACTTTTTAGTTATAAAAAGTGTTTGGTTATTCTCATAAAGGAATCTTAGCTTTGGATGGGGCAGCCCTAGGGCTGTGTTGGAATTTCTCTCTCTGCTTTCAGGTTGGAAGGGGAGGGGGGAAGAGGATTGTGTTATTAGGTCGAAGGGACGCTGAAGTAAAGTCTCTGTGTGTTTTTTTCTCCCAGGCAGGAAGGGAGGGGCCGGGAGGGTACTCTCTGGGGGAGTCAAGGTTCCCTACCCCATAGTCTTGGGGTAATTACTGGGTGGTGGCAGCATGGTCCCCATTTCCCAACGGGTAGAGTGTGGGGTTTGGGGTGTGAAGACTTAACTTAGGCTGGGAAGCAGCTTGTAGTTATTTGGTCTGGCATAGAAGAGACCCCTCTCTGTACCCCAGGTTCAGAGAGAGGAAATAGACACTCTTACAATTACAGAGCAGAGTCAGTCTCTGCAGGGCCATGGTCTGTGTGTTTCATTTCAGTCATTCAGAGAAATGACCTCAGACAGCAGGTAACAGAAAGTTAATTCCTGTGGTTGTGGGTGGTTGGTTGCATCAGGACAGTTGTTTGTACATCATCATAGAAAACACAGTGCTAACTCCCCAGGCTCAGCCCTTTGAAGGTGAACTCAAGGGAGATGCAGCCTGCCAAGGAGAAGGATAGAAGTGTGAGGAGATGTCTGCACTTTGTACGTGGAGGGGGAAGAGCCTGGTCTAAGACAGATCGCAGCAGCTGTTAGTCCGTTCATGGAGATGCAGATCTGTCAACTGAGAAGATCCAGATCTGCGGAATGATGAGTCAAAAACCTCAGCTGAAGAGTCTGAGTTCTGGCAGCCAAATCTAGAGACATACGAGCTCATCGGTTCACGCTTGAGCCATCCAGGTTAGCTTCCTGAATACCCTTCGATATCACAGTCCAAACCAGCAGATTAATGTGTTTTGTGAATATTAAGAGCTTTGGCATCTGGTAGCGGGTGAGTCCCAATGGTGGGGGCGGGAAGGCGACTGGTGATAAAATAGAATCAGAGAGGTAGCCGTGTTTGTCTGGATTTGCAGAAGCCACAAAGAATCCTGTGGCACCTTAAAGACCAACAAAAGTAGTGAAGCAGAAGCTTTCATGGGCTAGTACCCACTTTGTCGGCATGCATCTGACGAAGTGGGTATTAGCCCATGAATTCTTATGCTTCAATACTTTAGTTAGTCTTTAAGGTGCCACAGGACTCTTTGTCGCTGCTGGTTATAAAATGTGACCAGCCTAGATAACAGGGTAGCACATCCCAGATGGTTTCTGATTTCAGAGGCAGCATCTTTCTTCCCCAGTGCCCTTCTTGTTCCTGTATGATCGGCCCTTAGTCATTACACAGTGAGGAGAGTCATTCCCCCATGAGAATGGCAGATCAGCCTTGTTTTGCCCTGTTCATCAATCCACCCTGAAGAAAGCCAGGATATTGTTATTGCTTCATAGTTCACACAGAAAACTCTAATCTAAAATATAAAACTGCATTGCCAGACCCTCTGCTTCTCCTCCTGCTCACTGCTATCATTACATGAAGTAAGGAAGAACTGACTCCACTTCATAATGTATGACAAACTGTGCGGGGATGAAAATAGTTATTCCTTTCCCTGTAGGACACTGAAATGGTCAATATGCCAAGTTATATTATTAGATTAACTCCCATAATTCTAAGAGACATGAGATGGTATTGAAAATCTCAGTCCAAGATTTTAATTGATGGACTTATTGATTTTGACTCCTCAAAAGACATGACACAATTCTGCCATGATTGCAAGTGGAACGCTGCTTTGAAGTATCATTGTTAAGCCCAAGTGTGTCAGGAGATGGGATATGACGGGAGATCAAGAAGGGATCACATCACTAATTGGGCTACCAGAGAAACTGGCTGTTGCTATTGTAGTTATGGCGCTTATATAGCAGAGGGTGAGACTGCAGGAATACCAAAGCTCTGTTCTTGGACTGAGAGTCTGACACTTTGCTGTGAAGTTTCCATTTAGTCTTAACATTTCAGAAAGTAACCAGAAGTGGGGGAGGATTTTTTTGAAAATGTATGAATTCCTGGCACTTGATTAACTTTCAGCTCTATGTTCTTCCAATAATTCAATTGCACACATCGTTTTCTTGTTCCTAGACTCAACCCATGGCTGACACAAGCTGGGGAAACCAAACAGCTGTCACGGAATTCATCCTCCTGGGATTCGGGGATCTCCCTGACCTGAACATTCTTCTCTTTCTGCTCTTCCTAGTGATCTACATGGCAACTGTGGCTGGAAACATCCTTGTCATGCTGCTAATTGTGGCTGATCAGCACTTTCATACCCCCATGTATTTCTTCCTGGGGAACTTGTCCTGCTTAGAGATCTGCTACTCCTCCACCATCCTGCCCAGGATACTGGCCAGTCCCCTAACTGGGGACAGAACCATCTCAGTCAGTGGCTGCATCACACAAATGTACTTCTTTGGTCTTCTGGCAGCTACAGAATGCTACCTGCTAGCAGCCATGTCTTATGATCGGTATTTAGCCATATGTAAACCCCTGCACTATTCAGCTCTGATGAATGGCAGGTTTTGCCTTGGCTTGGCGGTTGGGTCTTTGTTAAACGGTTGCTTGACTACAACTATCTTTATATTATTCATGTTGCAGTTAATATTCTGTGGCTCAAATGAAATTGACAATTTCTACTGTGATGTCATCCAAGTGATAAAACTTGCCTGCAGTGACACACGCCTGATGGTGTTGCTGGATTTTATCCTAGCTTGTGTATTCACCCTGCCTCCGTTCCTACTAACCCTGGTGTCCTATGTGTGTATCATCGCCACTATCCTGAGAATCTCTTCCACCACCGGGAGGCAGAAGGCCTTTTCCACCTGCTCGTCCCACCTCATCGTGGTGACAATTTACTATGGGACCATAGTGAGTGTCTCCATGCTACCGACACTTGATACACTGAGAGTGCTAAAAAAAGTGCTCTCCCTTTGCTACACGGTCCTGACTCCCCTGGTGAACCCCCTCATCTACAGCCTGAGAAACAAGGAGGTCAAGGAAGCCTTAAGCAAAGCACTCAGTCAATATGTGGCTTTCAAAAAACCCTGCAGAGACTCCTAGACAGGGTCGGCGACAGGAATTTTGGGGCCCCGTACGCAGATCGTGCGGGCCCCCCCCCGGTCTCCCGCTGCCCACGGGGCCCCCCCGGCCAGTCTCCCGCCACCCGCACCCCCCCGGCTGGTCTCCTGCTGCTTGCAGTCCCCCCCCCTCCTGTCTTCCCCCTTCCTGGCTGGTCTCCTGCCGCCCGCGGCCCCCCCGGGCCAGTCTCCCGCCGCCCGCGGGGCCCAACCCCCGCATGCGCTCTGGCCGCGTGGCCCGGCCGGGAGAAGCAAAGGGGGCCAGGGGGAGGCTGCTGGGTGCCAGGGGAGGGGCTGATGAGCGCTGCAGCGGCTGCCCGCAGCCATGCCTTGTTCAAAGGCCGGGGGACAAGGGGGTACAGCTGCGTACCGGGACTGCCCCAGATTTAAGGGGCCCCCCTTAAGTCCGGGGCCCGGTACAGCTGTACCCGTTGTACCCCCCTGTCGCCGGCCCTGCTCCTAGATCATCACTGAGGCCGATATATTCATAGCTGCCCAAGTGATTTGGACAAACGACCCCCATTGCAATTAAGTTGTAAATTCCCATTGAATATGTCAGTGTTGATTTGAAAAGGAAATGGAGATAATCTGCATGGAGTGACTGAGGCAGGGTGTTTATGGTCCCGCACCATGTCCGTGTAACATATAGGAACGTGAGATTGTGGACAGTTCTTTTCACCTCTATTCTTCAGCAGTGCCACACTAATACAGACAAGATACTGGTATTTTCTCTGTGGTGTTGGCTAAACGTTCACCCTGGGTGGGGAGGGTTTGTCACATCTGATAATGTGCAGACCTGTCATGTTGTGTAAGACACACACTCCACTAAATATTGATACAAATCCTTCTGTACATCCCCTGTTGTTCATTTTTTCTCCCTTTTAGACAATGAAATCTGGTTATTGAATTCTGACAGCCCAATACAAATAAAACACAGTGAGTAACAGTATCATAAGATTTCTTTTTCCAAATTATTTCTTAGCCTCCAAAGACACAATGGAGAATCCAGCAAGAGGTCAGATTGGTGTTGTCCATCTAAATTGAAGGACCAGGGAACATAAGAACATAACATAGAAACAGCCATACTAAGTCTGACCAAAGATCCATTAGCTCTGTAGCCTGTCTTCCGACAGTGGCCCATGCCATGTGTTTCAGAAGGGGTCTAGCAAACACAGGCTAGGGACACCATTCCTGCCCATCCTGGCCAATAGCCATTGATGGACCTCACTTCCATGAACTTATCTAGTGATTTGACCTTTACAAAATCCTCTAGCAAAGAGTTCTGCACACTGATGGTGCGTTGTTTGGGTGACCCCTAGTTCTTGTGTTATGAGAAAGGGTAAATAACACTTCCTTATTTACTTTCTCCACACTGGTCGTGATTTTATAGACCTCAGTTATATCCCTCTTAGTCGTCCCTTTTCGAAGATGCAAAGTTCCGGTCTTATTAATCTTTCCTTATATGGAAGCTGTAAGCAAACCCTTATAATTTTTGTTGCTCTTTTCTGCAACTTTTCCATTTCTAATATGTATTTTTTTTTAAAATGGAGTAACCACATCTGCATTTGGTATTCAAGATGTGGGTGCACCATGGATTTATACGGAGGCAGTACCATATTTTTTGATAATTATCTATCTTTTCTTAATGATTCCCAATATTCTGTTTACTTTTTTTGACTGCCACTACACATTGGGTGGATGTTTTCAGAGAACCACACTCATTGACTTAAAGATCTATTTCTTAAGTGGGAACAGCTAATTTGGACCCCATCATTTTATATGCATACTTGCGATTATGTTTTCCACTATGCACTACTTTGCTCTTATTAAGAATCAGAGAGGTAGCCGTGTTAGTCTGGAATAGCAGAGGTAACAAAGTCCTGTGGCACCTTAAAGACTAACTATAAAGTTTTGAAGCATGAGCTTTCGTGGGCTAATACCCACTTCGTCGGATGCAAGCAGAAGTGGGTAGAGATCCCTAGGGACACCACTATTTACATGTCTCCATTCTGAAATCTGACCATTTATTCCCACCCCTTGTTTCCTATCTTTTAACCAGTTACTGATCCATGAGAGGACCTTCCTCTCAACCCATGACAGCTTACTTTGCTAAAGAGACCTTGGTGAGGGAACTTGTCAAGGACTTTCTGAAAATCTAAGTACACTATATCCACTGGACCCTCTAGTCCACATGCTGATTGATGAAGATTCTAGTAGATTGGTAAGGCATGGTTTCCATTTGCATAAACTATGTCTTTCCCAACAAATTAAGTTCATCTATGTGTCTGACAATTTTGTTTTAACCAATTTGCCCGCTACTGAAATCAGGTGTCCTAACCTGTAATTGCCGGAATCACCTCTGGGAGCCCTTCTTAAAAATTGGCACCACATTAGCTATCCTCCAGTCATTTGGTACAAAAATAATTTTAATAATAGGATACAAGTTATAGCATTTTTGCAATTTCACATTTGAGTTCCTTCAGAAATCTTGGGTGAACACCAGCTGTTCCTGGTGACTTATTGTGGTTTAGTTTATCAATTTGTTCCAAAACCTCCTCTAATGACACCGCAATCTGGGACAATTCCTCAGATTTGTCACCTAAAAAGAATGACTCAGGTTTGGGAATCTCTCTCACATCCTCAGCCATGATGACTGATGCAAAGGATTAATTTAGTTTCTCCACAATGGCCTTATCGTCTTTGAGTGCTCCTTTAGCATCTTCATCATCCAATGCCTCCCCTGGTTGTTTAGCAGGTTTCCTGCTTCTGATGTAATTACATATTTTTTTTTGCTATTACTTTTTGAGTCTTTGGCTGGCTGTTTTTCAAATTCTTTTTTGGCCTTCCACATGATATTTTTATACTTCATTTTCCTGAATTGATGTTCATTTCTGTTTTCTTCACTAGGATTTAACTTCCACTTTTTCAAGGATGCCTTTTTGCTTCTCAATGAAATTTTTGCTTTGTTATTTAGCCACGTTTCCACATTTTTCCTGCTCTTTTACTATGTTTTTAATGTGGGGTACACATTTAAGTTGAGGCTCTATTATGTGCCTTTAAAAAGTTTCCATGCAGCTTGCAGGGATCTCATTTTTGGCAACGTACCTTATAATTTCTGATTAACTAACTTTCTAATTTTTGTTTGGTCCCCCGTTCTGAAATTAAATGTGACAGTGGTGGGCTGCTGTGGGGTTTTCTCTGTCACAGGGATATTAAATTTAACTATATTATGGTCACTATTACCATGGGTCCAGCTATATTAATATATTGGATGAGATCCTGTGCTCCACTTAGGACTAAATCAAGAACTGCCTCTGTTTTTGTGGGTTTCAGGTCTAGCTGCTCCAAGAAGAGACATTTAAGGTGTCAAGAAACTTTATCTCTGCATCCCGTCCTGAGGCAACATGTCCCCAGTCATTATGGGGATAGTTGAAATCTGCCATTATTATTGAGTTTCTTATTTTAAAAGCCTCTAATCTCCCTGAGCATTTCACAGTCACTATCACACCCTGGTCAGGTGGTCGGTAATAGATCCCTACTGCTATATTCTTACAATTAGAGCCTGGAATTACTATCCATAGAGATTCTATGGTACTTTTTACTTCATTTGATACTACAGTTTCTTTCACTCCTCTATCAGCATGATTTGTTTTGTCCTTCATATTTTGTACCCTGGTATTACTGTATCACATTGATGATCTCCAGTCCACCAAGTTTCTGTGATTCCTGTTATATCAATATCTCCATTTCATATGAGACTCTCTACTTCATCCATGTTATTATTTATTTATACTTTGTATAAAGTATCAGGGGGTAGCCGTGTTAGTCTGTATCCACAAGAACAATGAGGAGTCCGGTGGCACTTTACAGACTAACAGGTCATCTGGTCCAGTCCCCTGCACTCTTGGGAGGACTAAGTATGATCTAGATCATCCCTGACAGGTGTTTGTCTAACCTGCTCTTAAAATCTCCACTGATGGAGATTTCACAACCTCCTTGGTCAATTTATTTCAGTGTTTTTCCTAATGTCAAATCTAAACCACCATTATTGCAGTTTAAGCCCAATGTTTCTTTTCCTGTTCTCAGAGGTTAAGGAGAACATTTTTTCTCCTTCCTCCTTGTAACAACCTCTAAATGACTTGAAAACTGTCATCATGTCGCAGCTTGTCTTCTCTTCTCCAGACTAATAATAATGTACTGAAAGACATAACAAGTTACAGTGTAATCGCCAACCAGAAATGCACTTTTGCTCAATTCAGTAGCCCATAATAATAAGTGATGGACAATGGACCATAATTCACTGCAAGGCCTGGAATTCCACTTCTGCTTAGCCAAAGGGAGACAATATTGTTAAATTAATAAATATAAAATAATAATGACTAATCACATCCTAGTTCCTTGGGAGAAAAATTTCGATTTGGCGTGTGTGTGTGTGTGTGTGTGTGTGTGTGTGCGAGAGAGAGAGATTTTTCTTTCATCTAAATATTTAGTTTTAAACTACAGATTAAATTGACTTTACATTCAGTTTCCTGGGCTTTCATTAAACTACACAGCTTCAACACCCAGTCTGCCAGAATGGACTCATTTTAGCATTGGTTCTGTCATACACTTTTTCCCCATTGGAGGTTATGGGACAACTGACATGAGCAAAGATTACAGAGCTGAGTCAGTCTCTGCAGGTCCATGTGCTTCATGGGCTCTGTGTTACCCTTCAGTCATTCAGAGCAATGACCTCAGACAGCAGGTAACAGAAAGTCAATTCCTCTGGGTGAGGGAGGTTGGTTGCATCAGGACAGTTGTTTGTACCATCATCACAGAAAACACAGCGCTAACTCCCCAGGCTCAGCCCTTCGGAGGTGGAATCAAGGGAGACCCAGCCTGCCATGGAGAAGGATACAAGTATGAGGAGACGTCTTCAGTTTCTAGGTAGGGGGGGAAGAGCCTGGTCTAAGACAGATCGCAGCAGCTGTTCGTCCGTTCATGGAGATGCAGATCTTTCCACTGAGAAGATCCAGATCTGCAGAATGATGAGACAAAAACCTCAGCTGAAGAGTTTGAGTTCCAGCAGCCAAATCCAGAGACATATGAGCTCATCGGTTCATGCTTGAGCCATCCAGGTTAGTTTCCTGAGTACCCTTTCATATCCCCGTCCAAACCGGGGCAAGAATGTGTTTTGTGAATATTAAGAGGTTTGGCCTCATCTTCCCACAGCAGTGCCAGTCCGTGTTAAGAGCACCATTTACCAGTGGGGAAATTGAGATACATGTCTTGTGAACAGTCCGCAGCCAGGGATCTGGCCCATTGACTCCAATGGAGCTACGGCCAATTGACTCCAACTGGCATCTGGTAGCGGGTGAGTCCCAATGGTGGGGGCGGGAAGGCGACTGGTGAGAAAATGGAATCAGAGAGGTAGCCGTGTTAGACTGGATCTGCAGAAGCCACAAAGAATCCTGTGGCACTTTAAAAACTAACAAAAGTAGTGAAGCAGAAGATTTTGGGGGGGGGGGTAATACCCACTGCGTCGGCATGCATCCGACAAAGTGGGTTTTAGCCCACGAAAGCTTCAATACTTTGGTTAGTTTTAAGGTGCCACAGGACACATTGTCGCTGCTGGTTATAAAATGTGACGAGCCTAGATCACAGGGTAGCACATCCCAGATGGTTTCTGAGTTCAGAGGCAGCATCTTTCTTCCCCAGTGCCCTTCTTGTTCCTGTATGATCAGCCCTTAGTCATTACACAGTGAGGAGAGTCATTCCCCACTGAGAACTGCAGATCAGCCTGGTTTTGCCCAGTCCTGAAATCCACCCTGAAGAAAGCCAGGATATTGTTATTGCTTCATAGTTAACAGAGGGAACTCAAATATGAAATACAAAATGCATTGCCAGACCCTCTGCTTCTCCTCCTGCTCACAGCTATCATTACATGAAGTAAGGAAGATCTGACTCCACTTCATAATTTATGACAAACTGATCCCCTGTGCGGGGATGAAAATAGTTACTCCTTTCCCTGTAGGACACTGAAATGGTCAATATGCCAAGATCTATTATTAGATTAACTCCCATAAATTCTAACAGACACGAGATAGTATTGAAAATCTCAGTCCAAGATTTCAATTGATGGTGTTAGGACCAGAAGACATTGTGACGGGCAATCACTAGGAAGTGTAGTTACGCTTCTGAGTCAACCCCAGGAGAGTGCATAATGATGCTATGAGATTAAACTTGCTGTTATCTGTGTGTTTGGGAACAGTTCCCAGACCGTTCCCAGCTGTGTGAGTGTTTACCCTGTCTGTGTGAGAATGAATGCGTGGGAAACTAAATGGGGAAACTGAGGCAGGACAGCGTGTAACCAATCAGCTTGTTGCTTGCAAATGAGACATGAGTATGTATGAGATGCAAATGTGTGCGTGTACTTAAGCCCACTCCCGTATTTGCTCGTGGGCTTTTTTCCTTCCCGGCTACTGCTCCATAGTGTCGGGTACTCCTTCTGCGGTCGCGCTGATCTGATAAGCCCTCTCAGCGCTGAGGACCGGGACCTTCCAATAAACTCACCTACTTTATTTACATAACCACGTGTGTGTGCCTTGTCTCGCAATCTCCAAAGTACCTCACAACAGATGGACTTATTGATTTTGACTCCTCATAAGACATGACACGATTCTGGCCATAGTCGCAAGTGGAACCCTGCTTTGAAGTATCATTGTTAAGCCCCAGTGTGTCAGGAGATGGGATATGACGGGAGATCAAGAAGGGATCACATCACTAATTGGGCTACCAGAGAAACTGGCTGTTGCTATCGTAGTTATATGTTCTTCCAATTCAATTGCACACATCGTTTTCTTGTTCCTAGACTCAACCCATGGCTGACACAAGCTGGGGAAACCAAACAGCTGTCACGGAATTCATCCTCCTGGGATTCGGGGATCTCCCTGACCTGAAAATTCTTCTCTTCCTGCTCTTCCTAGTGATCTATATTGCAACAGTGGCTGGAAACATCCTTGTCATGGTGCTAATTTTAGCTGATCATCACCTGCACACCCCCATGTATTTCTTCCTGGGGAACTTGTCCTGCTTAGAGATCTTCTACAGCTCCACCATCCTGCCCAGGATACTGGCCCCTCTCCTTACTAGGGACAGAACCATCTCAGTCAGTGGCTGCATCACACAAATTTACTTCTTTGGTCTTCTGGCAGCTACAGAATGCTACCTGCTAGCAGCCATGTCTTATGATCGGTATTTAGCAATATGTAAACCCCTGCACTATTCAGCTCTGATGAATGGCAGGTTTTGCCTTGGCTTGGCGGTTGGGTCTTTGTTAAACGGTTGCTTGACTACCACTATCTTTATATTATTCATGTTGCAGTTAATATTCTGTGGCCCAAATGAAATTGACAATTTCTACTGTGATATCATCCAAGTGATAAAACTTGCCTGCAGTGACACACGCCTGATGGTGTTGCTGGATTTTATTATGGCCAGTGTATTCACCCTGCCTCCGTTCCTACTAACCCTGGTGTCCTATGTGTGTATCATCACCACTATCCTGAGAATCCCTTCCACCACCGGGAGGCAGAAGGCCTTTTCCACCTGCTCCTCCCACCTCATCGTGGTGACAATTTACTATGGGACCATAGTGAGTGTCTCCATGCTACCGACACTCGATACACTGAGTGTGCTAAAGAAAGTGCTCTCCCTTTGCTACACGGTCCTGACTCCCCTGGTGAACCCCCTCATCTACAGCCTGAGAAACAGGGAGGTCAGGGAAGCCTTAAGCAAAGCGCTCAGTCAATATGTGGCTTTCAAAAAAACCTTCAGAGACTCATAGATCATTACTGAGGCTGAGATTCTCAAACCTGCCCAAGTGATTTAGGCAAACGACCCCCATTGTAATTAAGTTAAAGATTCCCATTGAATATGTCAGTGTTGATGTGAAAAGGAAAGGGAGATAATCTGCATGTAGTGACTAAGGCAGGGTGTTTATGGTCCCGCACTGGGTCCATGTAACATATCAGAACGTGAGATTGTGGACAGTTCTTTTTACCTCTACTCTTCAGCAGTGCCACACTAATACAGACAAGATCCTGAGGTATTTTCTTTGTGGTGTTGGCTAAACATTCACCCTGGGTGCGGAGGGTTTGTCACATCTGATAATGTGCAGAGCTGTCACGTTGTGTAAGACACACACTCCACTAATTATTGAAACAAATCCTTCTGTACATCCCCTGTTGTTCATGTTTCTCCCTTTTAGACAATGAAATCTGGTCATCAAATTCTGACAGCCCAATACAAATAAAACACAGTGAGTAACAGTACCTTACGGTTTGTTTTTCCAAATTATTTCTTAATCCTCCAAAGACACAATGGAGAATCCAGCAAGAGGTCGGATCGGTGTTGTTCATCTAAGCTGAAGGACCAGGGAACACAAGAACATAACATAGAAACAGCCATACTGGGTCTGACCAAAGATCCATGTAGCCCTGTATCCTGTCTTCCGCCAGTGGCCCATGCCATGTGTTTCAGAAGGGGTTCTAGCAAACGAAGGCTAGGGACACCATTTCTGCCCATCCTGGCTAATAGCCATTAATGGACCTCACTTCCGTGAACTTATCTAGTGATTTGGCCTTCACAAAAGTCTATAGCAAAGAGTTCTGCACACTGATGGTACATTGTTAAACAATACTTCCTTCGTCTGTTTGAAATCTGCTGCCTATTAATTTCATTGGGTGACCCCTAGTTCTTGTGTTATGAGCAAGAGTAAATAACACTTCTTTATTTACATTCTCCACACCAGTCAGGATTTTATAGACCTCAGTCATATCCCTTTAAGTTGTCCCTTTTCCAAGCTGAAAAGCCCCCGTCTTATTAATCTTTCCTCATACAGAAGTCATTTGAACCCCCTCATTATTTTTGTTGCTTTTTTCTGTAACTTTTTCCAATTCCAATCTGTATTTCTTTTTTAGATGGCGCAACCACATCTGCATGTGGTATTCAAAGTGTGGGTGCACCATGGATTTATATAGAGACAATATGATATTTTCTGTCTTATTATGTATCCCTTTCTTAATTATTCCCAACATTCTCTTTGCTTTTTTGATTGCCGCTACACATTGAGTGGATGTTTTCCGAGAACTATCCTCAGTGACTCCAAGATCTCTTTCGTAAGTGGTAACAGTTAATTTAGACCCCATCATTTTATAGGTAGTGTTGGGACTATGTTTTTCACTATGTGTTACATTGCATTTATCAACATTGAATTTCATCTGCCATTTTGTTGCCTCAAAAGGAGTTTTACACTCATATATCAAATTCCCTCTATTTCTTATCTTTTCTCATGATTGTAAAAACCCACCTTGGGCTAGGCAGTAGGAACACACAGTGTCGTCTTCTTTGTTCACACATGTTAGTAAGGATAGAAAACATATCAAAAGTCAAATGGGCAGACAAAGCTCAAAATTATGTCTCAGGCTAACAAACAGGCCTAAATACTATATTGCCATCACTAACACAGAGCCCTCATCGTAAGGAATGGACTAGACTGATGGGAGACCCTGACTGAACGACGGAGAGCTGCGGCTCTTGTTGTATCCACGGTTGTTGCCACCAGCATTTCAGTCATGCTGTTGTGTGTGATTTGGTTCCAGTGGCTGTATTTTCTAACAGTGCACACCTAGCAGTAGGTGAGATGTGAGGGAAGATGTAATTATGCTGTCTAGGTCCACTAGCGTGCGGAGGAATGGGATAGGCATGAGGGTGCTGCCCAGTGGATTGTGACTGAAATGGAAGAGGAAGGCAGGAGGAGTTATGCAGCCTAATGACCAACAGAGGGAAGTGGAAAGGGAGGTGAAGCCATAGAAGGTGTATGAGTGGTGAGGAAAGGTCCCTGAAGAGAAAAGGACCTCGATACTAACTAATGAACTGTGCATAGTCGCAGATGTTTAGGAAGGAGAAACGGGCTGTTATATTGAATAACGGGCAGCAGGGGGCACAAGAGAGCCAAGCATTGGAAAGAGGCTGCTATAGTAAGAAGAGTCCACTCGAGGAGAACAGAGGTCAAAAGAGAGTAACGGGAAGTCATGCTGTGAATTCAACCCTAGATGGTGGCTGAGTGTGGCAGAAACGAGAGGTCAGAAATAGTAAATAGTGACCAAAGGATTTCAGCAGCCAATGAACCATTGGCAAAAAGACAGCGATGCTGTAAAATGTTCACTAGCTGGCAGCATAGTGCAAGAATGAAATATGGGAGAATATTCTCTGAAATGCCCACTAGATGGCAGCATCTATTGACTTTTCATAAAGGGGTACTGCAAGTACATTCTAACAACCCATCTTCTGGGACAGGTATCTTCCAAAAAATGGAAGCTGCCGTTTAATCATCATCTAAAATATTTTCCCCATAGGCTCATTAGACTTAAAATAAGATGCAATTATACAAAGAGCATGGTCTGCAAGTCCTATTGTACAAATCCCGCTGGGCGTTGTTACCCCCAAAGCTTTGGAGAAACAAAATTAACCAAGTGGGAGAATGGCTGAAGAGGGACCATAGTAAAAAGCATGAAGAAATCAGCGGTAGATGCCGGTGTCTTTACGGAGAAGATCCAGGTTCTGTAGGATGATGAAAGACAAGAACCTCAGTGGAAGTTGAGTCCTGTCTCCCAAACACTGAGAAACAGGAGTTCACCAACTCAACCTTGAGCTGTCTTGTGGATAGAGGTAAGTATCCACTCCCAAACTGCTGTTACTTTGCATATATATCTTAGCTTCCAAACAGGGATATCAAAGTGCTTTAGCAGTGGAGCGTTAGCAATTGAAGCTTCTCCTTCTGTGACTGCTAAAAGGCAGCTAAGGGTAAAAACTCTAAAACAGGGGTAGGCAACTTATGGCACGCATGGCGAAGGCGGCACGCGAGCTGATTTTCAGTGGCACTCACACTGCCTGGGTCCTGGTCACCAATCTTGGGGGCTCCGAATTTTAATTACATTTTAAATGAAGCTTCTTAAACATTTCAAAAACCTTATTTACTTTACATACAAGAATAGTTTAGTTCTATATTATAGACTTATAGAAAGAGACCCTCTAAAAACATTAGCACGCAAAACCTTAAATGAGAGGGAATAAATGAAGACTCGGCACACCACTTCTGAAAGGTTGCCGACCCCTGCTCTAAAAGAATAGCAATAGACAGAACACTATAGCCCGTTGCACAAAGGGGAAATTCCAGGAATCCAATATGAGGAAAGTCCCTCTGACCTCCTCTGGAGAAATGCAGGAACCCAGTCAGGGCCTGGATATGAGACACATATATTTACCAGTGAAGATAATTAATCATTGGGACAATTTACCAAAGGGTTGTGGTGGATTCTTCATCTCTGGCAAAATAAAGGTTGAATTTTTTTCTCCTCCAAAGGGCGCACTGTAGTTCACACAGGAATTACTTCAGGGAAGCCTCATGGTCTGTGTTACACAGAGATTCAGGCTGGATGACAACATGAGCCCTTCTGGTCTTGGTCAAAGTCCCCAACTAAATCACACTAGTCAGGGCTTCGTCAAGCCTGACCTTAAAAACCTCTAAGGAAGGAGATTCCACCACCTCCCTAGGGAACCCATTCCAGTGCTTCACAACCCTCCTAGTGAAAACATTTTTCCTATTATCCAACCTAAATCTCCCCCACTGCATCTTGAGACCATTACTCCTCGTTCAGTCTTCTGCCACCACTGAGAACAGTCTAGATCCATCCCCTTTGGAACCCCCTTTCAGGGAGTTGAAAGCAGCTATCAAATCTCCCCTCAGTCTTCTCTTGTGCAGACTAAATAATCCCAATTTCATCAGCCTCTCCTCATAAATTATGTGCTCCAGCCCCCTGATCATTTTTATTGCCTTCTGCTGGACTTTCTCCAATTTCTCCACATCCTTTTTATCGTGTGGTGCCCAAAACTGGACACAGTGGGCTGGTCTTCACTGGGGGGGGTGGGGGATCGGCTGAAGATACGCAACTTCAGCTACGTTACTAACATAGCTAAAGTCAGTGTATGTACAGCCGACTTACCTGCCGTCCTCATGGCGGCAACAGTTGGCTGTGCGCCCCCCCGTCAACTCTAGCTTGCACCTTGCATCAAGCTGGAGCTATCGGAGTCGACAGGGGGCCGCGGGCGATCGATTTCTCGCGTCTTAATCAGATGCGAGAAATCGATCGCTAAAAGAGCGATGGCTACAGTGGGTAGTGAAGACGTACCCAGTACTCCAGATGAGGCCTCACCAATGTAAAATGGAGGGGAATGATCATGTCCCTTGATCTGCTGGAAATGCCCCTTTTTATACAGCTCAAAATGCCGTTAGCCTTCTTGGCAACAAGGACACACTGTTGACTCATATCCAAGCAGATATCGGGATGGTTTAAGTCCCTCATGAGAACCAGGGCTGTAAGCTAATAACTTCTGTTAGTTGCCTGAAGAAAGCCTCATTCACCTCATCCCCCTGGTCTGGTGGTCTATAGCAGACTCCCACTACGACATCACCCTTGTTGCTCATACTTCTAAACTTAATCCAGAGACTCTCAGGTTTTTCTGCAGTTTCATACCGGAGTTCTGAGCAGTCGTATTGTTCTCTTACATACAATGCAACTTCCCCAGCTTTTGTACCCTGCCTGTCCTTCCTGAACAGTTTATATCCCTCCATGACAGTGCTCCAGTCATGTGAGTTATCCCACCAAGTCTCTGTTATTCCAATTACATCATAATTCCATGACTGTGCCAGAACTTCCAGTTCTCCCTGCTTGTTTCCCAGGCTTCTTGCATTTGTGTACAGGCACTTAAGATAACTTGCTGATTGTCCTGCTTGCTCAGTATGAGGCAGATGTCCTTCCCTATTATGCTCTCCTGTTCGGTATCCCACTTTCCCACTTATCTCAGGGCTTTGATCTCCTTCCCCTGGTGAACCTAGTTTAAAGCCCTCCTCACTAGGTTACATAACTTTCATAATGAAAAGGGTTGTCAACACTTATTAATATTTCCTATAGGTAGTATATGTGATTATATCTGTTGGGAATTCTGGAAGTGTGTAATTATGTGTAAGTACTGTAGAGGAACATTTATAAGATGTATAAAATGGAAGGCCACAAAGAGCCATTAGATCTTCTAGCCTGGCCTCCAAGACTAGATGTGTCGATTGATTGTTATGGATGATGCAAAAATATCAGGTTATTCTCAGTAATTTTAGCTCACATTTGGACAATTTTGTCATGAGAAGAGATGAGATTCCAAAATCAAATGTTGGTATTTGTTTTCTCTTCTGTGGTTTTTATTCTTCCTAGATACACCCCATGGCAAACAGAGATTGGGGAAATCAGACATCCAGCACAGAATTCATCCTCCTGGGATTCGGAGCTCTCCCTGAGCTGGAAATCTTCCTCTTCCTACTGTTTCTACTGATCTACATTGTGACGGTGTTGGGGAACATCCTCATCATTGCGCTAACTATTGCACATCGAAACCTCCACACCCCTATGTACTTCTTCCTGGGGAACTTGTCCTGCTTAGAGACCTGCTACAGCTCCACCATCCTGCCCAGGGTGCTGGCCAGTCTCCTGACTGGGGACAAGACCATTTCTTTCAGTGGCTGTATAACACAGTATTATTTTATTGGTTCCTTTGCGGGTGCAGAATGCTATCTGCTAGCGGTGATGTCTTATGATCGGTTCTTGGCGATATGCAAACCGCTGCATTATGCAGGTCTCATGAATGGCAGGTCCTGCCTGAAGCTAGCAGCAGGGTCCTGGATAAATGGGTTTCTGGCCATGACCATAGTAATAGTTCTTATGTTACAATTAATTTTCTGCGGCCCCAATGAAATTGATCATTTCTACTGTGAATCCACAGAAATACTTAATCTTTACAGTAGTGACACCAACCAGATAGATCTTGTCATTACCTTCCTAGCTGCTATATTCACTCTGCCCCCATTTGTACTAACAGTTGCATCCTACGTATGTATCCTCACCACCATCCTGAGAATTCCTTCCACCACCGGGAGGCAGAAGGCCTTTTCCACCTGCTCCTCTCACCTCATCGTGGTGACAATTTTCTATGGGACCATCATGATTCTCTACATGCTCCCAAAAACCAACACACTGAGAGCCCTGAACAAAGTTTTCTCTGTCTTCTACACAATTCTGACTCCGATGGCCAACCCCTTCATATACAGCCTGAGAAACACCGAGGTAAAGGCGACTATAGGAAAAATGGTCAGTAAATGTCTAGATTTTACAAGAAATCATCAATCACGAGGTTTTTTTCCCTTCTGTATAAAGTGAAAATGGTAAGATGCAGAGCTGATTCCTGACTTTATTGAGATAGATCCTGTGTGGTCCCTAGTGCTGGCAAGGTCTTTGTGCATGTGTCATATTTTAGGACATGCAATGATCTGAAATGGTAAGACCAGCGAATGCCAGTTTCTTTAGTTTAGAATACCTGTTTTGAGCTAGGAATTCATACACTCACCATCAGCTATCAGAGGGGGGGAGGGATAGCTCAGTGGTTTGTGCTGCTGGCAAAAGCTGTTAAACCCAACGTTGTGAGTTCAATCCTTAAAGGGGCCATTTAGGGATTTGGGGCAAAAAAAAATCTGTCAGCAGACAATACTTGGTCCTGTTAGTGTAGACAGGCAACTGGACTCAATGACCCTTCAAGGTCCTTCCTTGATAGGTATATCTCCATTTATTTATAGTCCCTGGGAGTTTGGGGATGATTGTTTTCTTATAAAATGATAGCTAGTTATTGATGGTGGATCTGCTAGAGACTAATGAGGCCTATCCAGGATTAACGGAGCTTTTCAGAGTTGGGGAAGACATTTCCCAACAGAAGGGGTGGATCTGAATTGTTAAATTGGGCTGCAGCACATTCTTTCCTTGTTTCCTGGTTCTCTGTTTCCTACTCAGCTCAAAATACTGGCACACTTACCACAAAATCCTTTTCTATTTTGTTCAGTCAAGGGCTTGGGTTTTCCTTGGGTTTATGTCAACACTGCACTTCTCCATGCTGACTTTGAGAGTGTTTTAAACAATTTTTTTTGCCTGCCCTCTCCATACACTAAGCCTATATGAGAATATAGTAGAAAAGAACTATTTACGCTCTGATTTTCAAAGGATTCTAAGAGGATTAGGTGTCCGGCTTCCAATGGAATTTAGTTACCCCACTCAAAATCCAGCTGAATGACAGAATATTTGAAAGTTTACATTTATTTTGGCCTCTATTATAGCCATGTTGTAATAGGACCATCCGGAAATCTGTCCCCATTGCGCTCTACCATGTCTAAATCCAAAGCGAGAGACAGCCTCAGAGAGCTTCCAATCTAAATAGACATGACAAACCTGGCATATGGACAGGGCTATAACGAGGCATGGAAGGATTTTAGATTTTTATTGGTAAATGTTGGTAAACTTGGATTTCACCACAGAGAGAAAAAGGATCAAAAAAGTTTCCATCCATCATAATAAAAAGGTGCAGATGTACAAAGGAGGAAACAGGATGCTTGGAAACGTATTAAAGTTTGATTTAAGGATATATTTTGATATGTGATGTTGAAAATTTGTATTTTAACGGTTATAAAGCTTTAACTTTATGAATCTCAAGAACTCCTGTCATTGAAGAATTGTCGGACCCCTCTCCACAATTCCCCTCAACATCCTGAATATTTAAATAAATACAGATAATAAAATTGCTTACAAATAAACAGCAAGCTTACCAGTGGAAACAATAAAGAAAATTAAAATGAGTTCTGCCAACCTGAGATATAGCCCACATAGAGGAAAGAGATTCTCAGTTTCTAACTATGATATAAAAGGTAGGCATTTTTTGGTCTAAGAGTGATTATTGAATTGGTTTCATGTTTAATTAGGAAGGATTTTCCTAAAAGGAAAGACAAAAGTTTGTGGGGGGGAGGGGGCAACACTGCAAGGGGAGATGAGGGACAGAGAGAAGTGAAACAAATGGAAGCCATGAAGGAGGGAAAAAGTACTTAAGGCATTATTCTTGCATTTGACCTTAGACTTGGGTGAATTTTTTTTAAAATTTGCCAAAAAATACAGTTTTGGTTGACCCGAAACTCTTGGACATCAATTCGCTTAATACTTTCATCCCAAAACATCTGAGGGGAGGCAGAGTTAATTTATAAAGGGGCTGTTCGTGAAATGGCTGGAGAAGGCCTCACGCTGATTTTTTCGGAGCTGTCACTAAACCAAAACCCTTCTAGTTGTTCTGGTCCCTGCTCCATCAGAAACTTCTGTTAGAGAACAAAGATCTCGGTTCACTAGCTATATAGAGGAGGTAATAGCAGTTGTTCCCTATGTCCTGGGGGGTGGTGTGAGGGTAAATACCTTATAGACTGTGGGTCAGCACGGTACTATGGCCATGGGGGCGGGGGCGGGGGAGGAAGATACAGGGAGAGTCAGGATGTCTCCTGAATAAGAGCTTGAACACGTGCAGAGAAGACAAAAGTAGCACCCCTAGTGTCTGACACTGGAATTACACTGCTAATTACACCGCTAACTAGGCTGTGAACTTAACTGAGCCCTCGGCAGAACTGGAGCAGAAATAAGATCGAGGGAATGCAGCTGTGATGGAGATTGGAAGGGGCTGTCTGACAATGACTAACGATCCCTCTGCCCTGCCTGGTCAGGCCTCAGTCAGTAATGGTGGCGGGGGTTAGCTGAGACTGACAAGATAGAACCTCTTTCACCACGCGTCCCCATGTCTCTGTCCTCACAGGGGGGAAGGAAATGTATCTAGGGGTAACTCTCCAGAAACTGCACTTCAAAGGGTGACTGGACTATACAATGAAGGGCCTAAAACACAGCAAGAATTCTTTCACTCTATTTATCTCTATTGCTCTCCTAGAGTCTCTCACCTGAGAAGACAAAGGAACCAGCCTTTGGACTTTGGAGCGGTTCTGAGCTGAGAATTTGGTCCACTCTCTTGCCGGAAGCATTTGGTTAGAATGTCACCTTGAACCAAGACTAATTTGTTAAGTTACTCAGTGTTTTATCCTCATTTCTCCTATAAATGTTATTGACTTTAATGCCTTCCACTTGTCCTCTCTTTACACCTACCTCTCTGTAGTTAAATAAACAAATCCAGTGTTGTGTTTAAACAGAACTATTTGGTAACTCCAAGGAAGTGAGAAAACTGCTGTACATTGACCCCTTATAGGCCCAACAGACCTATAATACCTGAACTGTCCTGGAGAGAGCTGGTCAGAACAGAACACAAGCTCTGGAGGAAAATCCAGGGCTGGGAGTGTGTTGGGGTCACCCTGCAAGTGCTACCCAGGGCTGGCGGAGGCCAGAGTGTGGCTGGTGTTTGCAGCCAGGCTTCTGGGACGGAGCTGCTGGACCAGCGCTTTGGCTATTCATAGACGCTGGCTGTGAGTGGCCCCAGGTTGGGATCCACAGCAGCCAAGCCCTGTGAGGCCCCCCAGATTGCAGGGCTGGGTGACACAAGATCTCACTAGTCTGGATTGCACCCTGCAGTGTGATCCGTTCCCTCCCTTTGAACTGCTCCCTGCAGCTGCAAGCAGCTGACCGGCTTCTGCCCTGCAGGGCCGTGGGCTGAGTCCCTCCTCAGTGACCGCTGGGAAGGCCTCACCCCAGAGCCAGCCTCAGTTCTACGTGTGCATCTCTCCTGGCGTCCTGGCAAGCTCCGATTGCTTCAGGACTGTCCCTCTTCACCTGGGCTTTGAGTCTGCTTGCCTGTGGTTGCCCAACCTCCGTTCACTCATGGACCTGGGGAGCCTGGGACTGGTCACAGCCGGGCATAGCCCAGAGAAGAGCTACGAAGCTGTTCCTGGTGAAGCCCCCAGAGGTCACTGCTTTTGTCTGGCTGTTTGCATCCGGGCTGTGGGAGTGTAATGGAGGTGGCTGGTATGCAAGGGGGTATGGTGGGGAGGGCAAGAGGCACCATCTCAGGGGTGTCCACCTCCCTCTGTGGCCCTTCCACTTATCTTGGGGGCACAAGAAATAACGTAGAGCAACAAACCTTCGGATACTGTCACCCACAGCGTTTTATTTGCATCAGGCTGTTGGAATTTGATTTCCAGATGTTATTGTTGAACACAGAGTAATAATGAACAACAGGGAACGTCCACAGGGATTTACATGTTTATTTAGTGGAGTTTGTGCCTTACAAGACAAGACAGCTCTGTGCATCATCAGATGCCATCAACGCTCCTCACATAAGCCAACACCACACAGAAAAATACCAGCATCTTGTATGCGTCAGTGCTGCGCTAGTGGACATAAGAAGGGGATAGGATTCTCCACAACCTCACGTTCTTCTTTGGTATATGGACACAGCTGGGGACCATAAACATTCTGCCTCAGGAACTCCATGCAGATCATCTCCCTTGCTTTTCCCCATCAGCCCTGACATATTCAATGGGAGTTTTCAACTTGATAGCTGTGGGGACTTTTTGCCTAAATCACCTGGGCAGCTTTGAACACCTCAGCTTCAGTGAGGATCTAGGAGTGTTTGCATGTTTTTTTGAAAGCCACATATTGACTGAGTGCTTTGCTCAAGGCTTCCCTGACCTCTCTGTTTCTCAGGCTGTAGATGAGGGGGTTCACCAGGGGCGTCAGGACTGTGTAGCAAAGGGAGAGCACTTTCTTTAGCACTCTCAGAGTATTGAGTGTTGGTAGCATGGAGACACTCATTAGGGTTCCATAGAAGATTGTCACCACGATGAGGTGAGAGGAGCAGGTGGAAAAGGCCTTCTGCCTCCCGGTGGTGGAAGGGATTCTCAGGATGGTGGTGATGATGAACACGTAGGATGTCAGGGTTAGCAGGAACGGAGGCAGGGTGAATACACAGGCTAGGATGAAATTCAACAGCATGAGCAGGTGTGTGTCCCCACAGGAAAGTTTAATCAGTGGGACGGGATCACAATACAAATGGTCAATTTCATTCGGGCCACAGAATATGAACTGTGACATGAGTAATATAACGATGGTAATAGCCAAACAACCACTGAACCATGAACCAGCCGCCAACGCCAGGCAAAACCTGTCATTCATCAGAGCTGAATAGTGTAGGGGTTTACATATCGCTAAATACCGATCATAAGACATCACTGATAGCAGGTAGCATTCCGTACCTACCAGACCACCAAAGAAGTACAGCTGTGTGAGGCAGCCACTGACTGAGATGGTCCTGTCCCCAGTCAGGAGACTGGCCAGTATCCTAGGCAGGATGGTGGAGCTGTAGCAGATCTCCAGGCAGGACAAGTTCCCCAGGAAGAAGTACATGGGGGTGTGAAGGTGCTGATCAGTCAGAACCAGCGCAACCAGGAGGGTGTTTCCTGCCACAGTTGTGATGTAGATCACTAGGAACGGCAGGAAGAGAAGAATTTGCTGCTCAGGGAGATCCCTGAATCCCAACAGGATGAATTGTGTGATGGCCGTTTGGTTTCCCCAGTCTCTGTGAGCCATGGGTTGAGTCTAGGAACAAGAAAACGAGCCCGAATCGGTAGAACACAGAGCTGAAAGTTAACGACGTGTCAGGAATTCATTCCATGAACTTTCAAAAACTCTCTTCCCCCCCCCCCCCCCGCTTTCTGTTACCCACTGAAATGTAAAAGGCTAAATCGAGATTTCAGAGCAAAGTGCCAGGAGTCTCAGTCTGAGAACAGAACTCTGGTATCCCTGCAGACTCACCCTGTGTCGTACCAGAGTCGTAACTACAATCACAACAACCCATTTCTCTGGTACCCCAATTAATGATGTGACTGATCAGCCCCTGCGTGATCTGCTCCCATATCCCGTCTGCTGACACACTGGGGCTTAACCATGATACTTCAAAGCAGCATTGCACTGGTGGCCATGGCCAAAAATCATGCCATGTTTTAGGAGGAGTCAAAATCAATAGATACATCAACTTCAAATCTTGGACTGAGATTTTGAATAACATTTAAATTCCTTAGGCACCGATCTTCTGTTAGAATTGATGGGAGTTAATCTAATAATAGATCTCGGTAAGATCAGAATTTTAATGTCCTACAGGAAAAGGAATATTTATTTTCACCTCCACAAGAGATCAGTTTATGTCTTAAATTCTGAATGGAGTCAGTTGCTCCTTACTTAGGCTGACCATATTTCCTTTAGACAAAAACAGGACATTGGGATGGCAAAAACGGGACAGGGTGTGTGTGTGTGGGGGGCATGGCCCCACCTGGCCCCCCCAGCGCCGGGTGGGGGGGAGGCAGAGGAGGGTCGGGGGGGATGGATGAAGGAATAAGCAGAACAGGGATGGGGGATGAAGAGGATGGAGGGAGAGAGAGAAGGGGGGGATGAGGGATGAAGATGATGGAGGGGACGGAGGGAGAGAAGGCACGAAGGTGAGAAGGGAGAGGATGGATGGATGAGAGAAGAGATGGGGGTAGGGAGCAGGGGGGATGGAGGAGGCAAGGGACAGCGAGAAGGAGGGATGGAGAGAAGGGAGATGGAAGAGGAGGCAGTGGATGGAGGGAGAGAGAGAAGGGAGGAAGGGAGGGATGGAGAAGGGGGATGGAGAGAAGGGAGGGATGGAGAGAAGGAGGGAAGGAGGAATAGAGAGGAGGAGGCGGCAGCGGGCGGCGGGCTGGAGGAGGCGGCCAGGTTTTATGAAGAGAGAAGGGATGGAGGGAGTGAGAGGAGGCAGTGGACGGAGGGAGAGAGCAGGGAGGAAGGGAGGGATGGAGAAGGGGGATGGAGAGAAGGGAGGGAAGGAGGAATAGAGAGGAGGAGGCGGCAGATCGGAGCTGTCCGGAGCCGCAGCCGGGGGCCAAGCGCGCCGCCGGCGGGGAGGGGGGGGGGACGTTTTATGACTCCATGTTTTATGAGTCCTGTTTTATGAGTCCACGTTTTCTGAGTCCTGCCCCAAAAACGGGACAAAATTGATATTTTGGACAAAAAGACGGGATGGTTAAAAAACATTAAAAAAACGGGACTGTCCCGTTCAAAAAGGGACGTATGGTCAGCCTATCCTTACTTCAAGTCATGATGACGGTGGTGACCTGCTGAGGGACGGGCAATACCTTTTTTCTTTCATATTCACCTTCCCTGTGTTATCTCTGAAGCAATAATAACATGCAGCTCTCTTCAGGGTGGATTTTAGGAAAGGGCAAAACCAGGCTGGTGTGGAACCCTAAGTGGGGAGCGACTCTCACACTGAGTAATGACCCAGAGCTGATAATATGGGAACGAGAAGGGAAGTGGGGAAGGGTGATGTTGCCCCTGAAGTCAGAGCTCATCTGGCATGAGCTAAATGTGATCTGGGTTAGTAACATTTAATCACCACTTGCCCCCACATGGGGACTCTCGATGTCCCAGACCCCAGTCAATCGACCCTAGCTCCCGTGGAATCAATGGGCCAGATCCAGAGCTGAGGACCTTTCACAAGACATGTACCTCAATGACCCCATGTTAAATGGTGCTGGTAACACCAGCTGGCTCTTCTGAGAGAAGGTGCAGCCCAAAGTGATCAAATTCAAAAGTTGTATGCAGTTTTATTGGCGCCAATTTGGTCCTAGGTTATTCGAGACATAAGAACAGCCATACTGGATCAGACCAAAAGGTCCATCCAGCCCAGTATCCTGTCTGCTGACAGTGGTTAATGCCAGGTGCCCTGGAATAAGTGAACCTAACAAGTGATCAAGTGAACTTAACAGGTGATCAAGTGATCTCTTTCCTGCCATCCATATCCACCCTCTGACTACCAGAGGCTAGGGACACCATTCCTTATCCATCCTGGCTATTAGGCATTAATGGAATTCACCTCCATGAATTTATCCAGTTCTCTTTTAAACCCTGTTATATTCCTTGCCTTCACAACCTCCTCAGGCTAGGAGTCCCACAGGTTGATTGTGCGCTGTGTGAAGAACTTCCTTTTACGTGTTTTAAACCGACTGATTATTAATTTCATTTGGTGGCCCCTAGTTCTTATATTATGGAAACAAGTAAATAACTGTTCCTTATTCACTATCTCCACACCATTCATGATCATATCCCCCCTTAGTCTTCTATTTTCCAAGCTGAAAAGTCTTAACCTCTTTAATCTCTCCTCATACGGGACCTGTTCCAAACCCCTAATCATTTTAGTTGCCCTTCTCTGAATCTTTTCTAATGCCAGTATACCCTCTTTGACGTGAGGAGACCACGTCCGTACCCAGTATTCAAGAGGTGGATGCACTGTGGATTTCTATAAGGGCAATAAGATATTCTCCGTCTTATTCTTTATCCCTTTTTTAATGACTCCTAACATCCTGTTTGCTTTTTTGACTGCCACAGCACACTGCTTGGATGTCTTTAGAGAGCTATCCACGACGACTCCAAGATCTTTTTCCTGATTAATTGTAGCTAAATTAGCCCCCATCGTATGGTATGTATAGTTGGAGTTATTTTTTTCCAAAGTGCATTACTTTACAGTTATCCACATTAAATTTCATTTGCCATTTTGTTGTCCAATCACTTAGCTTTGTGAGATCTTTTTAAAGTTGTTCACAGTCTGCTTTGGTCTTAACTATCTTGAGTAATTTAGAATCATCTGCAAACTTTGCCACCTCACCGTTTACCCCTTTCTCCAGATCATTTATGAATAAGTTGAATAGGATCGGTCCGAGAACTGACCATTGGGGAACACCATTACCCCTCTCCATTCTGAAAATTTACCATTTGTTTCTACACTTCCTATTCCACAAGCTGGGTGAAGTAATAGAGCTGAAGAACTCTGTTTGGCTCGAAAGCTTCTCTCTCTCACCACCAGAAATTGGTCCAAGAAAAGATATCATCTCACCCACCTTGCCTCATTAATGTTCACAAAGAACACTCATGCCCTGTCTGGAAGGTGCTATAGAAATGCTGCCAGGAAGATGGAACTCACCTGTAACCACAGGAGAAGCTTGAAGAGATGAGCTCTGATGTTTCAGGGTTTGTCCGCCACGACTCAGGCTGGATCTTCTCAGGAAATAGCCCTGCCCCTACATGAAGGATGAACTGCTGCCATGACCTGTCTTGGTACACGCTCTTCCCTCTCATTTACAAAGTGCAGATACCTCCTTATACTTGTATCATTCTCCGTGGCAGGCTGCATTACCCTTGTGTCCTCCTCCAAAGGGGCTGAGCCTGGGGAATTAGCCGTGTGTCTTCTGTGCAGATGGCACAAACCACTGTCCTGATGCAACCATCCTCCCACACCCAGAGGAATTGACTTTCTGCTTCCTTCTCTAAGAGGTCATTGCTGTGCATGGCAAAAACATAACACAGCATTCATGGAGTGCATGGCCCTGCAGAGTCTGACTTTGCTCAGTAACCTTTACTCATGTAAGTCGTCCCATTGCTTTCAATAGAGCAAGTGCATGAATTATAGTGGCTGAAATCAGTCAGACCTGCCAGACTGAGCGTTGAAGCCGCGCAGTTTAACCAACACACTGAAGACAGAATGTAACGTACATTTAATCTGTAGCTTGCAAATGAAAGATTTGCAGGACAGGAAACCGTTCGCTCTCGCTCTCCATCCCTCTCTCGCACACACAAACTCAATGGAAATATTTCTCCCACGGAACTTGGATGTGATTAGTGCCTGCTACCATTTATTTAGTTCCCAATATTGTCTCCCCTCTGCTGAGCAGCGGCAGAAATCAGGGTCTTGCAGATTGGTTTGCCATGGGAGGAGAATCCATTGGGCGGAGGGCAGAGAGGTTAGCCGGGGCTCGTCTCTCTCTGGGGCAGTGGACAACCACACCGTCTCACTACACACCAATGATGTCTTGGTCCGGCTGCTGGAGTTTTTCTCGGTGGCCCTTGTGGAAGCAAAAAAAAACAAAAAACAGAGTACGCCCCGGCCCTAGGTCAGGGTGGGGCAATAACGAGTCAGGCCCTCAGGCAGGGGCTGAGCAACAACAATATAAACAGAAGGCCCAAGCTTTCAAAAAGCCTGGGAGACAGGGAGACGGCCACCCATGAGTTGGGTGACAGGGCGGGGGGGGGGGGGGGGGGAGAGGGCCGCAGGCCCTCCCTGCCCACTGCGTCACAGCCCGGGGCCCTGGCAGCAGTAGAAGACCCGGCTGCAACAAACTGGCATAGGCTCCGGCAATGCTGCAGCCAGACGTGAGTCAGCTGCCCCCGGGAGCAAACATATTAAATCCAGGTATAGAGCCAATACATATTACGTCACATACAAAAATGATACATGCATACAGATAGCATAATCGTAACCAGCAAATCATAATCTTTCTACACCTTACTTAACAACTTAAGTACTTAACAACTTAAGTACTTAATCACAATCTTTCTACACCTTACTTAACAACTTAAGTACTTAATCATAATCTTTCTACACCTTACTTAACAATCACAATCTTACACCTTACTTAACAACCTTTGTACAACATTTGCTGAAAATATATAACAGTGGCTACAACAGTGCCTTATACGGTCATATTTTAATCAGATACTCTCACATTTGTGGACAGCTATTTTGAAATAAACGAGCTTACTAGCTGAAACTGGCGTGATTATTTAGTAGAACCTCGGGATTACAAACACCAGAGTTATGAACTGACCAGTCAACCACACACCTCATCTGGAACCACAAGTATTTAATCAGGCAGCAACAGAGAAAAAAGAAAGAAAGAAAACACAATACAGTACTGTGTTAAACATAAAGTGCTAGTAAAAGAGAGAAAGATTAAAAAAAAGATTTGAGAATGGAAGAAAACGGTTTCCGTGCTTGTTTCATTTAAATTAAGATGGTTAAAGTAGCATTCTTACTCTACATAGCATCATAGAAGTTTAGGGTTGGGAGAGACCCCAGGAGGTCATTTTGTCCAAACCCTGCTCTTCTGGTGACACACAGACAGCTTCTCCAGGTCCTGTTATCACCCAGCATGAGAGCAGATGGTGCAACAACCCAGCTAAACTACTTGAGTCCTTTATCTAAGCCACTCAAGGACAGGTCTCCAACCCTGCAAACCCATTGGAGTATAAACCCAGCATTATACCATTTTACATTGCACAGGGATTTGTACAACATAAACTCATTAATATAGTTTCCTTTCTCCTTAGTTTGGGAAAGACAGGCACAACAAGGCAAGATTTTCCCCAAACACTTCACTTGAACACACTGGTCAAGAAAAAGCATCAAACAAGTATATTAACTACAGAAAGATAATTTTTAAGTGATTATAAGTGATAACAAACAGATCAAAGCAGCAGATTACCTAGTAAATAAACAAAAATATTAACTAAGCATAATCTATTAGATGGATAGGGTCTGAATTAGCAATTTCTCACCCTGAGTGATGATACAAGCAGTCTTCCAAGTTTCCATATACAGGCTAGAAATCCCTTTAGCTTGGGACCAGCACTTCCCCCAGTTCAGTCTTTGTTCCTCAGATGTTTTCAGAAGTTCTCTTGTGTGGGGAATGAGGCCTAGAGACAATGTCACAACCCACCTTACATAGCTTTTCCATTAGAAAGGAACCTTTTGTTTCAAACTCAGTTCTCAGTCCAATTTGTGGAAAAATACAGGTACCAAAATGGAGTTCATTGTCATGTGGTCTGGTCACATGCCCTTGAATGCTTTGCTGGCTCATAGCAGCCATTACTTACAGGTTGACTGAAACATTTACAGGAAGGCTAAGCTCTTCCATGGTCCATTGTTTTTAATGATTAACCATCGCCACTGTCTAGCTTCTGCATTGTTGTACCTGAAGGGGTAGCTATGTGCGTTAACTAGAGTAAGCACATTTGAAATACAGATACCTAGTCAATACTCCTAACTCCAGAAACAAAAATGAGACAGGCACATGGAGGGAGGGGTAGCTCAGTGGCTTGAGCATTCACTTGCTAAGCCTAGAGATGTGAGTTCAATCCTTGAAGGGGGCATTTAGGAATCTTGGGCAAAAAATCAGTCAGAGGACAGTAGTTGGCCCTGCTAGTGTAGGCAGGGGACTGGACTTGATGACCTTTCAAGGTCTTTCCAGTTCTATGAGCTAGATATATCTCCATATATTTTAAAATAGGGTACTCATATTCACCAAATCATAACTTTTCCCCAGGCACCTCACAAGACAAGTCTTGTACAAGATATATCATAATTATGTCATAATCATACAATTATGATGAATATGGTGTGCAGTGTCACAGAGGTCACCTTGTAGAGCTCTGACTGCACCTGGACGTATTCTGAACTTCCTGGACCATTTACCACAGAGAAAACTTGCAAAGACAGAAGTCTATGCATTAAGAGTGAATGTAATCAAGTGTTAGACAAAAAGATTCTTTCCTCCAAGAATCAGGAAGGCACATACAATTCTGAAGGGGGTTTATTCTCAGTACTGGGAAGACTGTTAAACAGCTTCAAAAACATGGTGCCACAGTGGCCAGTTATATACGTTCCTTATCAATTCATTTGCATTTATATGTACATACATTAGTACAAGTAAAGAGAGAACTTTTAACAAAGATAATAATAGGAACAGTACATACATGTACATCCTGGTCATCCTGATTACATCAAATATCTGTGGTTATCTTCGGGGGGGAGGGGGAAAGAGGCAGGGTGCAGATGTGTGTGTTTGGGGGGGGTGTGTGCTTAGAAATAGCTGGAGGTCTGTGAAGTGAGGGTTTGTTCTGTTCTAAGAGCTGAGTTACTGGGTGGATATTTAACCATATAAGTTTATTAAGTGTTTACAGTTGTCAGTGTCCTTGGGCTACTGAAGCATTCCTGCTTGATCTGAGGTTTTTGTCTTAGATGTTAGCTAAATTTTAACTCTTGCCTGACAAAAGGATCGAAGACCAACAACCTTGTCAGCTGCAGCAAGGCAGAAAGAGAGAAAGGTGGAAGAACTCAAGAGAGGATTTTATGATACTGGACTTTTGAAAGCGATCCAGTACATGTCAATGCAAGAAACAATGCTGAATGAGACACCGTACAAATATCTCTACCAGAGAACCCTTAGAAGAAACTAGATGCACATTTATGTGTTTGCAGGGGATATCATTACCTGGTCATAGTGGACTATTTTTCCAGATAAATAGAAAACATAGAATCATACAAGTGTATGATTGGAAGGGATTTATAGAGTTCATATGGTCTACTGCCCTGCACTCATGGCAGGACTAAATATGATCTAGACCATCCCTGACAGGTGTTTGTCTAACCTGCTCTTAAAAATGTCCAATGATGGAGATTCTGTAACCTCCTTGGTCAGTTTATTTCAGTGTTTTTCCTAATGTCCAATCTAAAGCACCCTTATTGCAGTTTAAGCCCAGTGCTTCTTTTCCTGTTCTCACAGGTCAAGGAGAACATTTTTTACCTCCTTCCTGTAACACCCTTTTATTGACTTGAAAACTGTCATCATGTCCCTGCCTTCTCTTCTCTTCTCTTCTCTTCTCTTCTCTTCTCTTCTCTTCTCTTCTCCAGATGAATAATAATGTACTGAAAGTGTGAAAACAAGTCACAGCGTAATCACCAAACAGAAGTGCAATGTTGCTCATTTCAATATTCCATAACAATAAGTGATGGACAATGGACCATAATTCACTGCAAGGCCTGGAATTCCACTTCTGCTTAGCCAAAGGGAGACAATATTGTTAAATAAATAATTAAATAATAGTAATTACTAATCACATTCAGTTCCTTGGGAGAAAAATTTCAATTTGGTGTGTGTGTGTGTGTGTGTGCGTGAGAGAGAGAGAGAGATTTCCTTTCATTCAAATATTTCAGTGTTAATTTACAGATTAAATTCAGTTTCCTGGGCTTTCATTAAACTGCACAGCTTCAACACCCAGTCTGCCAGAACTGACTGATTTTAGCCATTGGTACTCTCATGCACTTTTTTTCCCATTGAAGGTTCTGAGACAACTGACATGAGGAACGATTACAGAGCAGAGTCAGTCTCTGCAGGGCCATGCACTCCATGAGCTCTATGTTACATTTTAGCCGTTGAGAGGAATGACTTCAGACAGCCAGGAGCAGAAAGGCAATTCCTGTGGGTGAAGGAGGTTGGTTGTGTCAGGACAGTTGTTTGTACATCTGCACAGAAAACACAGCGCTAACTCCCCAGGCTCAGCCCTTCAGAGGCAGACTCAAGGGAGACGCAGCCTGCCAAGGAGAAGGATACAAGTCTGAGGAGACGTGTGCAGTTTGTACATGGAGGGGGAAGAGCCTGTTCTAAGACCGATCGTGGCAGCTGCTCGTCCGTTCATGGACATGCAGATCTGTAACCTCAGCTGAAGAGTCTGAGTTCCGGCAGCCAAATCCAGAGACATACAAGCTCATCGGTTCACTCTTGAGCCATCCAGGTTAGCTTCCTGAATACCCTTCGATATCCCCGTCCAAACCGGGGCAAGAATGTGTTTTGTGAATATTGAGAGTTTTGGCCAGACCTTCCCACAGCAGTGCCAGTCCGTGTTAAGAGCACCATTTACCAGTGGGGAAATTGAGATACATGTCTTGTGAACGGTCCGCAGCCAGGGATCTGGCCCATTGACTCCAATGGAGCTACGGTCAATTGACTCCAACTGGGATCTGGTAGAGAGTGAGTCCCAATGGTGGGGGGCAGGAAGGCGACTGGTGATAAAATGTGACTAGTCTAGATCACAGGGTGTGACAGAGTAGGAATACTGTGTCAGTGTGCCTCAGTTTCCCCTTTGCATTTAAGTGTCTTATGTGAAGGAATAGGGGCTGAGAGAGTAAGCAAGCAGGCAACGCCCTCTCCCCTCTCTGCAGGTATGCATACCTGAAGCTGTAATCTGACCCTAAGTGTGGGGAGGGAGGTCACCTGACCTGGCTGAGCCAGGGGGGAGGAGGGGCTGGAGAGAGTTTTGGGAGTCTGAAGGTAGCTGGAGTCAGGCTGGGAGGGCAGAGAAGCTATCTCGCTCTCTGGCCCCCAAAAGGGATCCAGCTGAGGGCTCACACTCACTGTATGGTCTGGGTTAGACCAAATAGAGGTCATTGAATAAACCTCTGTTTTACTGGCTGGCTGAGTGTCATGTTTGACTGTAGATTTGGGGTACAGAATCCATGGGCTCCCTCAGGACCCTGTTCAGGCGGGCTCGCTGGGAGATGCACACGGAGGGGCAGAAGGTGCTGAATGCTTCGAGGTCAGACCCAGGAAGGTTGAAGTGGGTACCCATGAAGCTCCTAGCTTTGGAACCAGGCTGTGTACGGAGAGGGGACACTTCACCCGAACTCCTATCTGGCTTCCTAGGAAGCAGTTCCAGACCATCGCCCGGGCACTCCGTGACACAGGGTATCACATGCCAGATGGTTTCTGAGTTCAGAGGCAGCATCTTTCTTCTCCAGTGCCCTTCTTGTTCCTGTATGATCAGCCCTTAGTCATTACAGAGTGAGGAGAGTCATTCCCTAATTAGAACTGCAGATCAACCTGGTTTTGCCCTGTCCTGAAATCAACTCTGGAGAAAGCCAGGATATTGTTATTGCTTCATAGTTGTAACCCTTCCGCCCTTCAGAATTGGCAGCAACAAGGGCCGGGTTCAGTAAATAGGGGTTCCCTCTCAACAATACAATGCAAACTGGCTCGAGCCCCCACCCAGTGACCTGGGAAAATCCTAACACACCCCTGGGCGCCTCAATGAGGCAATACTTCCCCTCTTGCAAGCACAGATCGGTGTAACAGAAGATCTTTATTAACATGAGGTAAATGACATCACTAAACTGGGAAAAAACACCACACCTAGGGTTCATACACCAACCCGTGAGCAAACTGCCCCTCCCCAGCAAGTTTGGGCTGTGTCCTCTCCTGTGGGTTCAGGAGTCCAGCAACCCAAACGTCACCCAAAGTCCCACAAGTCCAATAGCCCAAAGTCCCTGGAGTCCAGCAACCCCAAAAGTCACCCAAAGTCCCAAAAGTTCAACAGCCCCAAAGTCTCTGGAGTCCCTGGTGGAAAGTCACTCTGCCGAGTCTTACCTCCCAGGCTGGGTGGAAGTGGAGAGCAGAGTGGAGGGTACCTTCATGAGGTCCGAGGCCGACGGCCCAGTCTCTCCGTGGGGTGCTGGTGGCTCCGCTAGCCGCCCTGCTAGCCGACTCAGGAACTGCTCTGCCCGCGGCGCGACTCTGCTTGCTGTCTCAGGAACTGCTCGGCCAGCTGTCTCAGGAAGGGGTCAGCCGGCACCGGGGCTGCTCGGCCAGCTGTCTCAGGAACGGGTCAGCCGGCACCGGGGCTGCTCGGCCAGCTGTCTCAGGAACGGGTCAGCCAGCACCGGGGCTGCTCGGGCAGCTGTCTCAGGAACGGGTCAGCCGGCACCGGGACTGCTCGGGCAGCTGTCTCAGGAACGGGTCAGCCGGCACAGGAACCGCTCTGCTTAGGGCCCCCCACTTAAGATAAAGCTCAGTGATTTTCAGCTCTTAAGTGATTTCAGCTCTTGAGTGATTTCAGCTCATAGCGGGGGGGCCTTAGTGCAGAGGCACCACCAGACCCAAAACAACTTCAGCTCCGTGGGCTGAAGTTAGACTCCTAAAGGAAGCAAAAGTCCGCTCTAACATTCCACAGGGGAGAGAGGCCAGGTGCAATAGGCCTGTGCGGCCCTCAGACAAGGCCCTGACCACAAGGTCTTGAGCCTGTCTACAGCCTCTCTCAATTCAGTGAGTTTTGGAACCCCTGTCCCTTGTTTACCGAGTGCTACCTAGCTGAAGGCGAGTCCCTCCAGCATGCCAAAGGCCAAATCAATGTCCCAACCCCTCATTCACACAAACATGTTAATCAGCACTCTATCATTCTTGCCCCAATACTACAGAAACTGGGGGTCCCACAGTAGCCAAAGTGATCATTTTGGCTGTTAGAGGGCAGGCCAGGTGCGGTGGGTGTGTCTAAGCAAATCAGGTGTTATTTTCCAAAAGCTACTGCAATTTCTGCAACTCACCACTGGATGTCACCCATACTGACAGTGCAAAGTCATTGCAATTCCTGCAATTCCCTGACACTGCTTACATAGTTAACACAGGGCACCTGAATCTGAAACACAAAATACATTGCCAGACCCTCTCCTTCTCCTCCTGCTCACTGCTATCATTACATGAAGTAAGGAAGAACTGACTCCACTTCATAATTTATGAGAAACTGATCTCCTGTGCGGGGATGAAAATAGTTACTCCTTTCCCTGTAGGACACTGAAATGGTCAATATGCCAAGATCTATTATTAGATCAACTCCCATAAATTCTAACAGACACGAGATAGTATTGAAAATTTCAGTCCAAGATTTCAATTGATGGACTTATTGAATTTGACTCCTCCTAAGACATGACACGGTTCTGGCCATGGTCGCAAGTGGAACGCTGCTTTGAAGTATCATTGTTAATCCCCAGTATGTCAGGAGATGGGATATGATGGGAGAACAAGAAGGGATCTGATCAGCCCCATCACTAATTGGGCTACCAGAGAAATGGGGCTCTTGATATTGTAGTCATGGCTCTGATATACCAGAGTGTGAGTCTGCAGGGACACCAAAGTTTTATTCTTAGACTGCCACGGCTGGCACTTTGCTCTCTATTTAGTCTTAACATTTCAGCAGGTCACCAGAAGTGGGGGAGGATTTTTTTGAAAAATTATGGAATAAATTCCTGGCACTTGTTTAACTTTCAGCTCTATGTTCTTCCAGTTCAATTGCACACATCATTTTATTGTTCCCAGACTCAACCCATGGCTGACATATGCTGGGGAAACCAAACAGCTGTCACGGAATTCATCCTCTTGGGATTCAGGGATCTCCATGACCTGCAATTTTTTCTCTTCTTGCTCTTCCTCATGATCTACATGGCAACCCTGACCGGAAACATCCTTGTCCTGGTGCTAATTGTGGCTGATCAGCACCTGCACACCCCCATGTACTTCTTCCTGGGGAACTTGTCCTGCTTAGAGATCTGCTACAGCTCCACCATCCTGCCCAGGATGCTGTCCGGTCCCCTAACCGGGGACAGAACCATCTCAGTCAGTGGCTGCATCACACAAATTTACTTCTTTGGTGTTCTGGCAGGTACGGAATGTTATCTGCTAGCAGCCATGTCTTATGATCGGTATTTAGCGATATGTAAACCCCTGCACTATTCAGCTCTGATGAGTGGCAGGTTTTGCCTCCACTTGGCAGCTGGGTCCTGGTTAAATGGCTGTTTGGCTGCAACCATCTTTATATTATTCATGTCACAGTTAATATTCTGTGGCCCAAATGAAATTGACAATTTCTACTGTGATATCATCCCAGCGATAAAACTTGCCTGCAGTGACACATGCCTGATGTTGTTGTTGGATTTTATCCTAGCTTGTGTATTCACCCTGCCTCCGTTCCTACTAACCCTGGTGTCCTATGTGTGTATCATCGCCACTATCCTGAGAATCCCTTCCACCACCGGGAGGCAGAAGGCCTTTTCCACCTGCTCATCCCACCTCATTGTGGTGACAATTTACTATGGAACCTTAATTAGTGTCTCCATGCTACCGACACTCGATACACTGAGAGTGCTAAAGAAAGTGCTCTCCCTTTGCTACACGGTCCTGACTCCCCTGGTGAACCCCCTCATCTACAGCCTGAGAAACAGGGAGGTCAGGGAAGCCTTGAGCAAAGCGCTCAGTCAACATGTGGCTTTCAAAAAAACCTGCAGAGACTCCTAGATCATCACTGGGGCTGAGATATTCAAAGCTGCCCAAGTGATTTAGCCAAACGACCCCCATTGTAATTAAGTTTTCAAGGGTGACTAAGGGAGGGAATTGTCCCATTCCCATTGAAATTCAACAGAAGCTGATGACAGGTTCGGCTTGACAGTGATCCAAAGCAGTGTGGACCGACGCATGTTCACTTTCATCGCGTGAGTCAGATGCCACCAGCAGAAGGTTTTATTTTTCGGTGGTTCGGGTTGTGTAGTTTCTGCATCAGAGTGTTGCTCGTTTAAGATGTCCGAAAGCACACTCCACAGCTCATCCCTCTCAGATTTTGGAAGGCGCTTCAAACTCTCAAAACCTTGGGTGAAGTGCTGTAGCTATCTTTAGAAATCTCACATTCGTCCCTGTAGCAGGGTGGCGACTCACCCCTGTGGCGCCTCCTGCTGGTCCATCTGGGAATCAGCTCACTCCAGCATCCGCAGTGCCCTCTGCCGGTTGTAGTCCCGCTTGCTGCTCCAGTCCCTGCCTAGACCCCGGTGCCCTCTTACCTGGGGTGCTGCACCCCTGCAGTACCCCCTCAGGTCTCAGGGTCTCCCCTCCCTGGGGAACCCTCACCCCCTATTCCCACCTTGCCTCAGTCTAGGCAACTGCCAGTCACCACTTACCCCCATTCACTGGGGCAGACTGCAGTATCATTGCCACTCATCACTGGCAAGGAGGGTTGGCCTGCTGTCTCTGCCTCTGTAGCCCTGGGCTGTCCCCTGCAACCCTAGTACCTCTTCTCGGGCCTTCTCCTAGGCCCTGCAGCCTGGGGGTTTCCAGGCCAGAGCTTCCCCAGCTCCTCTTGCCTTGTCCCAGCCCTGCACCACTCTAGGTACCCTGTCAAGCTTACCCAGCAGACAGGCCTGTCGATCTCTGTTGCCAGAGGAGACTCTATCCTCTGTCCTAAACTGAGCCCTTTTATCAGAGCCAGCTGGGCCTTAACTGAACCCGCCACAGCTGTGGCTGCTCTGCCCAATCAGCCTGGGAGCTGCTTGCCCCCAGCCACAGCCCTCTGCAGGGCTGTTTTAAACCCTTTTTCCTGGAGTGGGGCAGCCGCCCCACTAAGTACCTTCTTTGTGTTTTGTCAAATTTGCAGTGAAAGTGTTCTTAAAACAAACATGTGCTTGGTCGTCATCCGAGACTGTTGTAACATGTAATGTATGGCAGAATGTGGGTAAAACAAAGCATGAGACTTACCATTATACCCCCCACAAGGACTTCTGTCAAAATTTTAATTAACTCATTTTTTAATGAGCTTCATCAGCCTGGAAGCATGTCTTCTGGGATGGTGGTCAAAGCATGAAGAGGAATAGGAATCTTTAGCATATCTGGCACATAAATACCTCACAATCCTGGCTACAAATGTGTCATGTGAACACCTATTCTCACTTTCTGGTGACACTGTAAATAAGAAACAGGCAATATTATTTCCTGTCAATGTAAACAAACTTGTATGTTTTAGCAATTGGCTGAACAAGAAGTAGGACTAAGTGGACTTGCAGGCTCTAAAGTTTTACATTGTTTTGTTTTTCAGTGCAGTTATGAACCCCCCCCCCCAAAAGCTACATTTTAAGTTGCACTTTCACAATAAAGAGATTGCACTATGGTACTTGTATGAGCTGAATTGAAAAATACTATTTTGTTTATATTTTTATTTTTATTGCAAAAATTTGCGTGGTAAAAATGATGAGGTGAGCACTATACACTTTGTATTCTGTGTTGTAATTGAAAGCAATATATTTGTAAATGTAGGAAAACATCCAAAAATCTATATATATAAAAGTCAAATGGTGTATGCGTGTATGCATGTCTGTATGTGCACTTACTCCTTCCACACTGTTTGAGCTAGAGACTTGAAATTTGGTACAGTTATAGGTCTTAGGGTCCTAATCAGGGTAAGAGTCTAAAATTTTTCAAATCTCACCTCTGACGCCCCCCAGGGGTGAAATTCTTTAAAGCCCATTCACATCAGCTGGGCAGCTGCTGTTCTCTGTGACATAGTTATGATGTCATAATACCCCCTCCAACGGACCCCGCATTCGCTCAGCTCTCTGCCCCTCCCCCCTCCAACGGACCCCACACTCGCTCAGCTCTCTGCCCCCACCCCCTCCAATGGACCCCACACTCGCTCAGCTCTCTGCCCCCTCCCCCCTCCAACGGACCCCGCACTCGCTCACCTCTCTGCCCCCTCCCCCCTCCAACGGACCCCGCACTCGCTCAGCTCTCTGCCCCTCCCCACCTCCGACGGACCAGAGTTGGGTTTGGTCAGAGGATAAGTGAGGTAGGGGAGTCGGGTTTGGTAGGGGGGTGAGGTGGGGGTGTTGGGTTTGGTCGGGGGGTAAGTGAGCCAGGGGTTTGGGTTTGGTCTGGGGGGGTGGGAAGTTGTCGGGGTGGGTGAGGGGTGAGGTGTGGGTGTTGGGGTTGGTCAGGGGGTGTAGGGTTTGGTGGGGGGGTAAGGTGGGGTGTTGGGTTTGGTTGGGGGGGTGAGGGGGGTCGGGGTTGGTCGAGGGGTAAGTGAGGTGTGGGTGTCGGGTTTGTTTGTGGTGATAGATAGGGGTGTCGGGTTTGGTTGGGGGGGGAGTGAGGTGGGTGTGTCAGGTTTGGTCTACGGGGGGTGAGGTGTGGGTGTTGGTCAGGGGGTGTTGGAGTTGGTAGGGGGAGACATGGGGGTGTTGGGTTTGGGGGGGTGAAAATGTGAGTTGGGATTGGTCGAGGGGTAAGTGCGGTGGGGGTGTCGGGTTTGGTCAGGGGGTGAGATGGGGGTGTCAGGTTTGCTCTCTGCCTCCTTCCCCCTTCCAACGGACCCCGCACTTGCTCAGCTCTCTGCCCCCTCCCCACCTCTGAGCAACGCCGGGTATTTTCGGCCGGACCCGAGCAACGCCGGGTATTTTTGCTAGTCTATATATATAAAAGTCAAATGGTGTATGTATGTTCACTAACTCCTTCCACATCGTTTGAGCTAGAGACTTGAAATTTGGTACAGTTGTAGGTTTTAGGGTCCTAATCAGAGTAAGAATAGAAAAATTTTAAAATCTCATCTATTACACCCCCTAGGGGTGAAATTCTTTAAAGCCCATTAACATCAGCTGGGCAGCAGGTTAACAGCTGCTGTTCTCTGTGACATAGTTATGATGTAATAATACCCCCCTCCAACAGACCCCGCACTCGTTCAGCTCTCTTCCCCCTCCTCCCTCCAATGGACCCTGCACTCGCTCAGCTCTCTGCCCCCTCCCCGCCACTCCAACACCCCCCCACTTGCTCAGATCTCTCCCCTCTCAAGTAAGAATAGAAATTTTTTAAATTCTCCCCCCTCCCCCCCCCACTCCAATGCCCCCCCACTCGCTCAGCTCTCTCCCCTTTCCCCCCCTCCAATGGACCCCGCACTAGCTCAGCTCTCTCCTCCCCTCCCCTCCTCCAATGGACCCGAGCAACGCTGGGTATTTTTGCTAGTATTTAATAAATTTCATTTGCTTAACAGTGCAGTTAAAATTGAAATTAATCATGATTAATTTTTTTAAGTGCCATTATTTTTTTTTGAGTTAATCATGTGAGCTAACTGTGATTAATTGACAGCCCTAGTATTTCTTTCTTTCTGTATTGTGCTGCACTAATTTCTGGTTGGTAATCTTTGATTAAGTAATTCCAGTTGAGCCTGTTATTTAACAAGCTTGAGTCATGATCTTAACGATACTTAAACTTAATTTAATGAGGCTTTTTTCAAGGGTATTTCAGGAGATTGCTATATCTGTCACAGAATCCATCCATCCATCTCTTTCTCTTCCTTCCTTCAGAACCTGATTTCTTTCAGATTTTTACGCACTGACGACAATCTCTTAACCTTGATGATAGGAGGTCTGATCAGTTCCTCATCCCAGTAGTACTCTGGGGACAGTAGGCGTGTGGGCTTATGGTACAGGAGGTATTTATTCAGGTGGCTTTCCTCATGCCACTTGGCTTCAATGCCATTGGCTTTGTCCTCTGTAACCCCTTTGAAGCAGGCTGTGGTCAACTTGTAGACCTCAGACACACTCCCTCCATAGAAGCTGGCTGCATAGTAGAAATCCCCTTCTCCACTGGGAATGGCAGCTCGTGAATTTGGACGCCTTTCATAGGAGTTGCTATCCCGGGGCTTGGTGTATTGCCAGGAGCTGATGGTCCCCACAAGCGTGTCAACGATCTCCACCCCAATGTGATCGAACATCTGGACATCAATGTCCATGGAGTAAAGATAGTCCACTTCGTAGCGCCAGCGGCTGCGGATGTGGCGGCTGATGGTGTCCATGCGGTTCATGGAGATGTCCTGCCACCGTGAGTAGTTCTGGACAGGGATGATGAAGAGACGCTTCTCAGGGGCTAGCTTCATAGATGGGACTTTCTCTGGGTGGTCAGTGAAGAGATAGAAGTTGACCCTATGCCCAGAGAGGAAGAATTTGTTGGCAGAGCCCAGAAACCCTTCAATGAACCGGACATATCTGAAAGGAAAATGAGTGCAACGGTGAATGAAATGAGTTATCAGTGTGGAATGAATGGAACAGGGAATCATTGAGTTGATCCATCCCATCATCAATACCCAGTTTCTTGCAATCAGAGGGTAGGGACACGCAGAGAATGGGATTTAGTCCCTGCCCATCCTGGCTAATATCCATAGATGGACCTATCCTCAATGAATTTATTCTGTTCTTTTTTGAACCTTGTTCTAGTTCTGGCCTTCACAACATCCCCTGGAAATGAGTCCACATTCGCATGCTTGCACTTCCTGGCTCCATGACTCGAATTATTTAATCCCCAATAGAACAGCTTCAACAAGACAGATTGAGGGCTCTCTACATCAGAATATCCCACAGCCCAGTGGTTCAGGCATGCAAGATGGCAGATCCCTGTTCACATCCCTTCTTCTTCTTCTTCTTCTCCTGAAGCAGAGAGGGGACTTGAATTATGGGGTCCCCCATAGTCCAGAGGGAGTATCCTCATGCATTTGGGTTCCTGGTCCTTGAGTGGGACACTTAAACTGCCATGATAATAATAGTTTACTTGCACTTTGATTTGGCCTCTTTTTAATTCCCTTAGGGACTGGTCTTCAAAGGCCAAATCTACACTACCCGCCAAATTGGAGGGTAGTGAATGATCTATTAGGGATTGATTTATCGTGTCTAGAGTAGACACAATAAATTGATCCTCGAGTACTCTCCTCATCAACTCCGGAACTCCACTATCATGAGAGCTGGAAGTGGAGTCAACGCAGGAGCGGCAGCTGTGAGGACATCGAGATAAGTCGATCTAAGATACATCGACTTCATCTACACTATTTGTGTAGCTGAAGTTGCGTATCTTGGATCACCCCCCCCCCCCCGTGTAGACCAGACCAAAGTAATTTAGGCCCCTAACTCCCACTGAAATCAGTTGGAGTTAGGTGCCTAAATACCTTTAAAAATCTGGCCGTTAAGGCCTTGTTGAAATATCCAGCCTTAAAAAATATTCACTGTTTTAAATATAGGCCTTTAGCTCCTCTCATGACACGGCTAATCCACCCTGAATATGCCCGATCCCACCTGATCTCAGAAGCTAAGCAGGGTTGGGCCTGGCTAGTACTTGGATGGGAGACCTCCTAGGAATACCAGGTGCTGTAGGCTTAACATGGGCGTGGGGCTAGCAACTCCACTCCGTAGGGAACCAGCTTGCTACTGAAACGCCAACAACAGAGATGGAGTGCTCTGTGGTTGGTGGCCCATACCCCGCTTGGGGGGTGACGGGTGGAGAGTGTTCCTTTTATGAGAGGAGCTGATTTACTGCACACAGGGTCCCCTCTTTAACAGTCTTATTTTAGGGATTAAGCTTTCCAGATATTTTTTTTCGTGGCCCTA